>PVIW01003717.1:0-157457 GCA_004026585.1 Noctilio leporinus
AATCATTTGATAGCCTTATTGGAGCCCCTTTGTATGTTATTTGTCTTTTCTCTCTTGATGCTTTTAGGATTCTCTCTTTGTCTTTGAAATTCACCATTTTAATAATAATGTGCCTTGGTGTTGGTCTGTTTGGGTTGATCCTCATTGGGACCCTCTGTGCTTCCTGAACTGGATTAATGTTTTCACTCATCATGTTAGGAAATTTTCTATCATGACTTTTTTGCACAGGTTTTCCATTCCTTGTTTCTCCTCTCCTTCTGGTATCCCTATGATATGGATATTGTTATGTTTCATGTTGTCCTGCAGCTCTCTTAACCCCTCTTCAGTCTTGTTCAGCCTTTTTTTATTCTCTTGTACTGTGTTGGAGTATTTGTCTGTATTATCCTCCAACTTGCTGATCCGGTCCTCTGCTTCCCCTAGCCTACTGTTGATTCCTTCTACTGTATTCTTCAATTCAGAAATTGTATTCCTCATTTCCTCCTGGCACTTATTGATAGTTTCCATGTCCTTTTTCATGCTGTTGTAGTTCTCAGTAAGTTCCTTGTAACTTCCCTGCAGTTCTTTGTAATTTCCCTGGAGTTCTTTGTAGTTCTCCTGGAGTTGTTTATAGTTTTCTTTGATGTGGCTGAGCTCACTGAGCTTCTCTATCATCATTCTTTTGAATTCCTTATCTGATATTCCAGGTGCCTCTGTTTCATTTTGTGGTCTTTCTGGGGATTCTTCCTTTCTTTTTGGTGATGGGCTGATTCTTTTTTTCCCCATTTTGGGTGTCTGCTCTTGCTTGCTTTTTATTTATTTATTTATTTTTGTTCTTTCCTTGGGTTAACCTGCTTTGCTTCCTTGCCTTAGTTGAACACCCTTCTGTGATAGGAGATTTGTGGAGTTCAATGTTGCCATCTCCCAGATTTTCTCCACTTGCTGTTCTTGGTGTGTCCTTTATTTAGGCTGTCTGGTTGTATTCTGGACCTGTGGGCTTTTAGCAGAAAAAACAAAAAAACAAAAAACAAAACAAAACAAATTAAAAAAAAGGAAAAAAGAAATAAAAACGATAATAATAATAATACGAAGAAAGGGTTTAGATGGCTGTTCACCCTTAATAATCCCTGACTGGTCCAGATGGAGCCTGGACCTGAGGGCTTTTAGCAGAGGAAAAAAAAAAAAAAAAAAAAGTGAGAAAGTCACAAGACAAAGAGAAATCAATATTAATAAAGAAAGGGTTTAGGTGTCTGTTCACCCTTTATGGTTTCTGTTTGGTCCAGGTGGAGCCAGGACCAGTGGGCTTGTAGTTTATTGCGAGAATCCAAACATCGTTTCTCATGGCCTGTTAATGCATGAAAATATATGTATATATTCATTCTTCCAATCCAAGTCAAAGCAAGGCTTGGCAGGAAGAGTCACATCAGCCTAAGGGATTTAACGGGTCCTCCGATACTGCATTCAGGGGATCCTCTGGGCGTCAGGGACGCAGCGAGAAGTGAGGCACCTCTAATCAATTTTTTAGGGAAAGGTTACATGTACTGGAATGATTTTCCCTGGTAACAATCACTTCCCAGTAATGATATAAGGACTTAAGTTGTGATTGCTTAAAATGATTCTTAGTTGTATAAAGTACTGCAAAACTTAACACAGAGGAATATCATTTTAGAAACAAACTATGAAACAATTTCTTTAGCCCTGGCTGGTGGCACAGTGGATAAAGCGCCGGCCTGTGAACCCAAAGGTCGCTGGGTCGATTCCCAGCCAGGGCACATAACCAGGTTGCAAGCCAGGTCTCCAGCCAGGTCCCCAGGGGGAGGCAGGTGAAAGGCAACCATACATTGATGTTTCTCTTCCTCTCTGCCTCTCTTCTTGCCCCTCTCTCTAAAAATAATAAATAAAATCTTTGAAAAATTGAAACAATTTCTTTAGTTTAAAGTTGTCAGGATATGGAGGCAGCTGACATGGAGGCAGCACATACCTTTGTTAAGACACATTTAAATTTGTTTCACATATGGATCATACACTTCCTGTATGACCTTTTATTGTTTTCTGGATTTTCTCATTGCCTTTTCTCCTCTTCCTCACACGTTTTGTAGTTTCCCCAAATTTTCAACCAAACTGTGGCTTCTTTCAAATCTCCCTGTGCCCTGGGGGACTTCCCATTTACAGCTGCTGTCTTGCTTCAGTCTAGTTACTTTGTAGGCCATTTGGAACCATCACCATCCTGGGACTTCCCTTCACATGGGTTGGATCCACCTTTTGCTAAGTCTTCTGTGTTTTTCTTGGCTTAGTCATACTCTGTTGTTTACTCTTTTTTACTGGAATACTTCCTCAAGAGACTTCCTAAGAAATTGTATGTGGGAGAAAAACTTCTCAGCCCTTGCATATGTGCAAATCTCTTTACTCACATCTCACATGTTATTGAGAGTTTAGCTAGGCATAGAATTCTAGTCTGAAAATAATATTTTAGAGGACATTAATTGTTTTACTATCTTTTAGTATCCATTGTTGATGGTAGGTCGGGAACATACTAATCCATGTTTCTCTATGGTGATTTGTATACTACAAATCTCTTTACACTTGATGTTTTGAAATTTCAAGGCCCTGGCTGATGGCACAGTGGATAAGGCACCGGCCTGTGAACCCAAAGGTCGCTGGTTTGATCCCCAGCCAGGGCACATAACCAGGTTGCAAGCCAGGTCTCCAGTCAGGTCCGTGGCTGGAGGCAGGTGAAAGGCAACCATACACTGATGTTTCTCTCCCTCACTGTCTCTCTCCTTTCCCCTCTCTCTGAAAATAATAAATAAAATCTTAAAACAAAAAACAAAACAAAACAAAAACAAAATTTCAATATATTCTACAGGTGAAGTTTGTATGTTCCCATTTGTTGTCCTGAGCACTTGATGAGGCTTTTTACCCCGCCTCTCCTTTCTTTTTATTTTTTTGTGGGGCTTTCTAATCTAAAGTTGGGTGTCCTTTAGCTCTGGAAAGCTGTCGTAGACTGTCCTGATAATTTCCTCTATTTCTTTCTCTCTAGGACGGCTGTGAATCAGACACTGGTCATTCCATGTTGGTACTTGGTATCATTGCCCTCTAGCTCACATTTTTCAACTCCTGAAGTTTTTTTTCTGAGTGATTTCCTTGACCTTAGATTTCTAGAACATCAGTTGTATTTGTAATTTTGGAAATTCTGTATTTTAAATCTGAAGGAATTTTTTTCTCGGGTTATTCTTTTTCTCAGAGCATCCTTTTTTGTTTCATAGATGTGATATTTTCTTAAATCTCTCTAAACATCTGCATTAGAATTTGCATACATTCTCTTCTGTTCCCTGAATTATGTGTTTTCTTTAGTATTACTGTTCTGTTTGTTTACTACCTTACTACCTTTTTTTTTTTTTTTTTTTTAAGATTTTATTTATTATTTTTAGAGAGAGAGGTAGAGAGGAAGAGAGACATCCATGTATGGTTGCCTTTCATCTGCCTCCAGCTATGGACCTGGCTGGAGACCTGGCTTGCAACCTGGTTATGTGCCCTGGCTGGGAATCAAACCAGCGACCTTTGGGTTTGCAGGCTGGTTCTTTATCCACTGTGCCACCAACCAGGGCCAGGAGCTTAATTTTTAAATTTCACTTTCAGGGTCTGTCCTGAAGTTGATTTATAGCCAATAAAATCTCCTACACAAGTTTATTGACATTGGATAGTTCTGGACAAAGATAATTAATGTAGCACTTCTGATTCTTTGTTTGGTTGTAGGGAAGAGAAGCCTATCTAGTCACCTCCAGAAAGCTGTGGTTTCATATGAAGATCCATGAAAAAGAACTGAACTTGGAGGGTTCAGGTTCTGAGGCTGTTGTGAGGGGATTAGGTGTTTTGTTTTGTTTTTTGAGTCTTGGTTTCTGAGTGTCTCTTCCATTCTTCTTTAAAGAGGAATGAGAGAGGCATCTCATCCCCTGCCTCTCCTTTAAATATTTCTTTCTTCTTCATAATTTTAATTTGCAAATGACTTTGACTTATTCTGAGCCTAACATAATTCTGTGACATTCCTAGTCCTACTGCCAACTCCTCTCTCAGTTTCCTACATTGAACTGAGAGTAAGCTGACATTGAACAGACCCCTTTTCCATCTTGGCTCTAGGTTCTGAGAACCGGGCTGGCCAAAGGGTTATTGGATATTGGGTCAGATGCTCATCTCTGATCCATTCGACTGTAGCCTGGGGTTGGGGTGGGACCATGTAGGAAAGAACCTGATTGCTTAGGCAACGGGTCAGGTCTCTTTGAAAAGGATGCAGGCAAGTCAGACAATCATTGGCATCTTCAATACAAAGAGCCTAAAGTGTGTTTCAGGATTCTAGATCATCAGCAGCAGCATGTGCACCCCTCACCCACACAGAGTTATATTATGTATATCATAGTTAACCAAGTACCAATGTCATGTCCACTAGTATTATACATTTTAGAAGGAAATTTTCAACAAGATTTGAAAGATGGTTAGGAAACACCATTTTTCCTGATTTCACTTTTATCTTTCTGTCCTTTCTCAGTCATTTGTGTGGGTGTTTGTTCCTTTGACTACTTTGTTTACAGTCACGCTTATCCAGAGGTTCTGTCACCAGCTACACAAACTGAAATATCTCATCTATTCCCTGCATTCTTACTGAGTAAATGAATGAACAATGACTTTCCAATCTTTAAATTCTGACATTCTGAGCTTCAAATATTATCCAGATGCCTGCTAAGATGTCCTACAGGTGCCTTAAATTTATTAATGAACTCAAATTTTGTTTTTTCTCTTTCTACCTATCTCCTTGGCCTTCCACGCCTGTCCTTCCCTGACCTGAGTCCTCTGCTGATGGTGCCCTCACCCTTTAGTCAGCAGGGTTGGAAAGTAGGGGCTTCCCTTTCCCTCACCTTTCCCATCTTATCTGTTACCAAGTTCCAGAATATTCTGCTTCCTAAATGTTTATAGAATCTGTTCTCAACACTCCACCCCTGTTAGTCCTGCTTTAGTTCAGACCTGGGTTTAAATCCTGTCCCTCACACTCATTGGCTTTCAATTCCTAGGCAAGCCACCCAATCATTTTGTAAACCAGTCTTCCAACTTGGCTGCAAGTAGGAACTACCTGGAGAGCTTAAAAACAATAAAACAAAAGTACTGATACTTAGTCTAACTCCCAGGATAATGATTTCATTGGAATGGAGTGAGGCTGGTGCATTGGGAGTTTTAAAAGCACCCCCACCCCCACCCCCACCCTCACTCCCTGCCAAGGGTTCCAAGGTGGAGCCAAGATTGAAAAGCACTCTAAACCACAGCTCTCTCATTTGTAAGATGGGGGTTAAATGACCTGATTGGGGTCACTGTGAGGGAGTGGTCAGTAAAATACTGCATGCATGACCTGGCATGTGGTAAACATGTTAGTTATTGTTAGGCAACTTCTTATTCTTATGTCCCTCCTCAAGACTTCGACCCTCCTCAGGACTTCCCAGTAGCTTCTGAAAGCTTTCCCTGCCTGTCTTACCACTCTCCACTCTGGTCCCAGAAGGAAATAGCCAGAAAGCAAATCTGATTGTATCATTTCCTTAAAACCCTTCAGTGGGTCTCTTGCTCTACTGGATTAAGCCCACGCCTCTTACTGTGCCTTCTCGAGTGTGCTTTTGCCTGCTTTATTAGCTTTGTTTCCTGTTGCTCCTGCTTTTCAACAATAGTACCACTTAGAGTTTGTGCACAAAACCTGTCTGTCACTCCCATTTCTCTGCTCACAGGATCCTTCTGCCTGGAATATTGTTTGCCACTGCCTCCCAGCTGGCTCTGGCCCCACCTCGGTCTTCCTCTTTTGGCTAATTCTTACTTATCCTTCATTCTTCAGGACTGAATTGCATATCATCTCCATTGGGATGTCTTCACTGAACTCTGTGTAGGTCCTGTCCTTACTATAGTATGTAGAAGTGCCATTCGTCTCTCTCTTACTAACCTCTTTGAAGATACTATTTGTTCTCTTGGCACAAAACCTGAAAAATCAAAGTCCTCAAATTTTATTGGAACAACATAGGTGCAAAGCAAAATTTGCTGTACTTATGAGGCCCTGTATGTGTGCCTACTGTAGCCTAAATTTATTTCCTTCTCTGAATTCCTAAAGCACTTGGAAATAGTTTCATCCCTAACCAGTGTGTTGCGAGCAACTTAAGATGAGGAACTTTGTGTTTTTCTTTTTCATAAGCCCCACAAAGCTCCCGGCACAGCAGTTAGAGTATTGCTTAGAACCACTCATTTGCTGGAAGCAAATAGCACTTGGAAGAACTCATTCCAATAGTGGGTTAAAAAAATGGAAAAATCTACTTTAAAAAACTGTAAAGTCCAGACAGATCCAATACAATGACTACTAATCACATTTGGTTTTTGAGCTCTTGAAATACAGCTAGAGCAACTAAAGAGCTAAATTTTAAGGTTTCTTGAATTTTAATTAATTTTAAAAACTGATGGTTTAATTGATGGAAAACTTACAAGTGTTTTTGGAACAACTTGAATATAGGAATCTGCTTTTTATTTTATTTTATTTTTTTAAGATTTTATTTCTTATTTTTAGAGAGAGGGGAAAGGAGAGAGGTAGAGAGGGAAAGAGACGTCAGTGTATGGTTGCCTTTCACCTGCCTCCAGCTATGGACCTGGCCGGTGACCTGGCTTGCAACCTGGTTATGTGCTCTGGCTGGGGAATCGAACCAGCGACCTTTGGGTTCACAGGCCAGTGGCTTATCCACTGTGCCACCAGCCAGGGTTGAATCTGCTTTTTAAAATGTATACTTTGTGAAATCCAAGTACAGGTCAAGGTTTCCCACTGAAAAGTTAGCTTGTGAATTGAGATCTTTAGTCTTGCACTGTAAGACTAAATTAACATTAGACTTTACAGGCTTGTAATAAAATTTATAATGTTATGTTGATTATATGTTGTAATGATAATACTTTGGCTATATTGGCTTAAGTAAAATATAGTACTAATTAATCTGATTTTACTACTAGAATATTAAAAATTAATACATAGCTTGAATTATATTTCTGCTGAACAGAACTGATCTATTCCAAAGCAAGGCTACATTTTCTGATAATCATTATGATGATGGGTTTTCATCTCTCTCATTATCTAAGAGATTTTAGTAACTAGTGGTGGGTAACTTCACAAATAGTTAATAGAGTATCTTTCTTGAACTCGTTTCTTTTAATGCAGATCACAATTCTCCTTCTCAGCCCAAGGAAAGCAACATCGGCCAGAACCATCAGCAGGAGGAAATAATCCACAGATTGGCCATGCAGCTGAAAAACATTGGAGACAGCATTGATCATAGGATGGTTCAAGAGGTGAGATCTCAGTTTCTCCAGCAACGGCCTGCCAGGCAGGAAAAAGAATGGGCAGAACAATGGCTGCTCAGTGGCTGGGATACCCAGGAATTAGCAGAGCACATGGATTAATAATGCCCAGATTACCACATGTTAGATCTGAAAATTATGAACCTGACTCAAAGTCAATACTTGACCTCACATTTGCCGCTCAAACTGTGGTCCGTGGTGTAGAAACCTCAGCATCCCTTAGCAGCTGGTCAGATGTGCAAATCCCTGCCCGCAACACTGGAATCATAATCTATTGTACTTTTTCACACACCCCAGAGGATTTGTGTGTGTATTAAAGTGTGAGAGACTTTGCTCCACACCTTTGAGCTGGGATGCCTATGAGAATCACCGGTGGAATTTTAAGAATTACAGATGCCGGGGCACCGCCTTGAGAGATTCTGATTTAATTGGTGTGAGGTGTGGCCTGAGGATCAGGTATTTTAAAAGCTCCCAGGTGAATCCAATGCTCAGTCAAGGAGGATAACCTATGCCGTGGGTTGTAATAATCCTCCTGAACCAATCCACAGGTGTGAACTAAGCCCACTCCCACCCATCTCTTAATCTCTCCTGATTATTATAACAGGTAACGAAGGAAAACAGGAAATAGTGATTACTACTTGAAATGTTAGGGGTGATGAAATCCACAGCCAACTTAGTTTTCCTCAGAGCAGCCTGTATTGGCAGCAGAGAGAAAAGGATTGCATGGGGCTCAGTGACAGGAGGGGTGGCTGCCTCTCAAGGCCCAATATCTTGCCTTAAACTCACCTCTCCTGTGATGACATCTTGCTCATCGCTGCTGCAGCCACCACACTGGCTTTAGGGGGCACCCTGTCTTCTTTCATGCTCGGTCCAAATGTGGACAATATGTTGCTTTTCCCTCAAATAAAACGTTCCCTGAAATAAAACATGAATGGCAGGTCCCAACAGCGACACTACAAGCAAGAAGGAAGCAAAAATGAAATAAACAATCAAATAAAACATGTCATAGATCAATATTCAAACAATACTTACTAAGCACCTACTACATGCCAGGCTCAGTTCCAGGCACTAGGACTAGAGCAAGAGCAGGACAGACAATGAGGCTGCTATCACAGGTGTCGTATGGATATCATCATTGATGTCATCATCAAGGGGTAGACAGACAACACAGCAGACAACCACTCAACAGTCTGGTCAGACGGAATGCCAATTCAAAGCAGGATTAGAAGATCAAATGATGGATTTTTAAAAAAAGATTTTATTATTTTTAGAGAGAGGGGAAGGGAGGGAGGCAGAGAAGGAGAGAAACATCAATGTATGGTTGCCTTTCACCTGTCTCGAGCCATGGACCTGGCTGGAGACCTGGTTTGCAACCTGGTTATGTGTCCTGGCTGGGGATCAAACCAGCAACCTTTGGGTTCTCAGGCCGGTGCCTTATCCACTGTTTAAATGATGGATTTTAGAGGGGCAGTCAGGGAAGGTGGTCTCTCTGGGGAGGTGACATTTGAGCGGAGTCTGGAGTGAGAAAGTGAGGCACGGGGATAGGCAGAGAAAGTGTTCCAGGCACAGGGGACAGCGAATGCAAAACCTTGTTACAGGAATAGGCTCAAGGAATAGCAAGGAGGCCTATGGCCAGAGTGGAGTGAGTTGAGGTCTGGGAGATGGCCTTGGTCTTAGAGGCGATGGTAGGTGTTTGGGTTTTATGCCAAATGTCAGGGAAGCTTCTGGAGCAGGAGAGTGTCAGGAGCCGGTTTATGTTTAGAATGGAGACTGGCTGTGGTGCAGAGAGTAGGCTGTATGCAGGGGCTGGAGAGGCAGAGGAGACCCCCAAAGGCTGAGACCAACACCTAGCAGTGGAGATGGTAAGAAATGGGCAGATTCTTAAAAGTAGAACCTACAGGATTTGCTAATGAATTGGAGGTATGGAGTGAAAGAAAAATAATATATTATTGCAGTGGTTTTTGACCAAGCATCTGAATGGATGTTAGCGCCATTTACTGAGATGGAGAAAACTGAAGAGATCTGGGGAGAAACATAAAGCTCTGTTTGGGATGAGTAAGTCTGAAATTCCTGTTAGATGTACGGATTGAGATGTTGTGAAGTTGAGTTGCAAGAACCAGACTGGAGTCAGAGGAGACACTGAAGCTTGAGAAAAGAATTTGGATTATAGATTGCTGCTTTCTCCTGGGCTCACAAGATCAGTAATGACCTTGTTCCCAGCCCAACTGAATAAGCTAGTGCTTATGTAGTGTTTATTTATTTCTTACAACCACCAGTGAAGCTGGGATTATTACTACTCTCCCATTTCAAATGAGGAAATTGACAATTTGGAGAAGTCAAGTAACTTTTAAGTTACACAACTAGTAGGTTTTGGAATTAGGGCCTGAACCCATGTCCTCTGGTTCCAAAACATGCCCCACTCCATTACTATCTACTCCTTGACTCCCTTTTCTCCTGGGTGCCACCCCAAGGATTTGAGGTCCAGAGAGAGGTGGGCATATTTTCCTGCTTCTGTAAATTTTCTGCATAGGACCCCTTTCAGAGAAGACCTCACCTGAAAGCCTTCCCCTCTGGCCTTAAAGGACAACCACATCTGAATTCTACACCAGAAGCTTAACGTACATTGGATACATACTTAAATAAGGACTTGCTGCTCTCTGAATCTTCAGCTGTGGTGTAAGAGGTTCAATGTGCTGGTTCAAGGGTCTTAGGACTGGATCCAGAGTCTGACTTGCCACCATGTACTGTGTGAACTCGAGCAAGTTATTGAACTTCCCTGAGTCTCATCTGTAACATGGAGATAATAATAATATCTGCCTTATATGGCTGTTATGAAACATCAAATGAGAGTATCTATGTAAATCACTTAGAGCCTGACCCTCAGAAAATGATCAATTAATGTCAGCTAAACCAAAAAAATTAGTTTTTGTCTTCGCCCTTTCAATGTTTGGAGTTGAATATCCCTTAACTATGTCTTATTTCTTACTCAAGACATTTATCATCTCCTTTCTAGGCTACAGCTTCTTATATAGGAAAATTTTCATTTTTCATTCCAGGAAATTTTGTAGTTCAACTTTCCTGTTTCTTGATCAGCTAATTCTGAATATTAATGGGTCCTGCTAATGTTTTTCTCTGAAAAGCAAAGACCAGAGTAGGACAAATCACAACCACTTGTTTTCTGTTTTCTGTTTGACTCAACCCAATCAAAACCTCCTTTTCCATTATGGCTTTTTCTTTCTTTCCTGTATCTTTTAAAGTTGTCATTTACTTGTAAGTCTTAAATTTATCTCTGTAGCTGAATAAATCAACACTGGATGGTACCAGCTTTTCTTTCCTTTTTAAAAAATAAATTCATTGAGAAATAAAATTTACATACCATACAATTCACCCATTTAAAGTAGAAAATTAGTGGCTTTTAGCATATTCATAGAATTATACAACCATCATCACAATTAATTTTATAACATTTTATCACCCCAGAAAGAAACCCCAAAGCCATTGTAGTCACTTCTCATTTTCCCCTATTTTTCCTTTCAGCCTTACCAATCTACCTTCCATCTCTATGGATTTGCCTATTCTGGACATTCCATATAAGTGGAGTCATACAATATATGGCCTTTTGCATCTGGCTTCTTTCATTTAGCATAATGTTTTACTTTTTTTCTTTATTTGTAGAAAGAGGGGGAGGGAGAAAGAAAGGGAGAGAAACATTGATAGGTGGCCTCTCACACACTTCCTGACTGGGTATGGAACCTGCAACCCAAGTGTGTGCCCTGGCCGGGAGTCAAACTGGTGGCCTTTCACTTGGTGGAACAATGCCCAACAAATTCAGCCACACCAGTTATGACAGCATGTTTTTCAAGGTTCATCCATGTTGTAGTACATGTCAATACTTCATTTCTTTTCATTGCTCAATAACATTCCTTCGTATGTATATTTCATATTTTATTCATCAGTTGATGGAAATCTGGGTTGTTTCCACTTTGCTATGAACATCTGTGTACATGTTTTTGTCTAGAATGTTTTTAGTTCTTTTGGGTACATTCTTAGGCATGGAATTGCTAGGTTACATGAGAACTCTATGTTTAACTTTTGGAGGAACATCCAGATTACTTTCAGTGACTGACCTATTTTGCATTCCCACCAGCAGTGTACAAGGTTCCAGTCTCTCCACATTCTTGTCAGCATTAGTTATTAACTGCCTTTTTGATTATAGCCAGTCTAGTGAGTGTGAAGAGGTATCTTGTTGTACTGTTGATTTGCATTTCCTTGATGGTTAATGTGCAGCTTTCCATGTGCTTCTTGGTCATTTGTGTGCCTCTTTGGAGAATGTTTATTCAGATCATCTGCCCATTTAAATATTTGGGTTATTTGTCTTTAATTTTTGAGTTTTAGGAGTTCTTTATGTACTGTAGATGTAAATTACTCATGAGAAACATTATTTGCAAATATTTTCTCCCATTCCGTAGGTTGTCTTTTCACATTCTAGATGGTATTCTTCGAAGTACAAGTTTTTAATATGATGAAGTTCAATTTATTTTTTTTTCTTTTGCTTTCAGTGCTTTTGGTGTTATTGCTAAGAAATCATTGCCTAATCCAAAGTCATGAAGATGTACACCCGTGTTTTCTTTGTAGTTTCAGCTCTTATGTTTTAGGTCTTTGGTCTATTTGGAGTAAAGTTTTGTATGTGGTATGAGTTGAAAGTCCATCTTCAATCTTTTGCATGTGTGTTTCCAGTTGTCCCAGCACCATTTGTTGAAAAGATTATTCTTTCCTTGGCACTCATGTAAAAAATCAATTGACTGTAAGTGTGAGGGTTTATTTTTGGACTCTCAGTTCTATCGCATTGATCTATATGTCTAGCCTTATGCCTGCCCTCACTTTTCTTGCAGCATTTTATAAAGCTGGCTTTGACCAAGACTTTTAAGGATCTCCTGCTCTTTACCACAAAATTGCCTTTTAGAACACTTTGAAATAGACCACATCATATTTTGAAAATAATTTTAGAAATTCCTCCTAAGTCTGGCTCTAAAATGCTGAAAGCTTTACTTTGCTGCGTCAAGGTTTAAGTTAAGCAACTTCAACAGAATTTCAAATCTAGCAGGGTACACTTCTTTTCTGTATAGTCATCATTTCTTACCTTTTGAACTCTGTTTAATCAAGTGGCCACATTGATTCTCCAGATCTCTTCCTGCTTTTGATATATTTAAAGAAATTTTTCCTTTTGCTCTTGGACTGCCCTCGCAAGAGGCTCACCAGGCCATGTTTTTGTCTGCTGAGCCAACTTCCCTTGAGCTGCCCCACATCTGCTTTCTTGTCCTTTTCCCTTAAGCGAGCATTCTATATTTTCAAATAGGCCTGATTTTCAAAGTAACATCTGTTTTGCTATTTAGTTATATAGGGTTTTGATAGAAGGACCTCATCTTTTAGAAAAATCCCAGGCATATTATTTTCCTAGATACAAAGTGTGTTTGTTTTATAATAGTCTTCCCATCACTTTTAGGATCTTAAATGTGTCTTTGAAAGTTTTCTCTGCAGGAAGGACTCTTTCCTTCTAGGTTCTAGAAACTGTCCCCTCTTTGCCCCTACAGGGCTAAGAGTGCAACAATTCTGTGGTTACCATCCCTGTGTATTGTACCACTCTCTGTAGTCCCCTGACCCCTGCTTTGTAGATAGATAGTCTCTGTATTGGATTCTCCCTGAATTATACTAATTGGAGTGTGTCATCTGTTTTCTCTGGGATGTTGACTGATATAGTAATACATAGGGAACTTCTTAGTTTGTTAGAGAGAGGGAAGGTAAACTAACATTTATTAAACAATTTCTTCCAGGTACTCTTTGAATATATTCTCAGAGGTAGAAGGAAACCAGAACCTTAATTTAATTCTCCCAATAGCCCTATCAAATTTTAGGACAAGCAGTTGAGGTTCAGAGAGATTTGGTTACCTATTACAGGTCGCTCAGCAACTAGGTAACAAAACTGGAATTTTAACATAGGCACATCTGACTCAGTTCTCATTTTTTTGTCTGCCTTGCTAGAAGGAAATTCATTCAATTTTCCTAACTGATATCACTTATAAAAGGGAAAAAATTCTTTAGTGATTTCTAGTTACTGACAAGACAAAGTCTAAATTTATTAACATGCTGTTAATGATTTATCATTCATTCGTTTGTTCAGCTGGTACCTATTGAGCACCTAGTGTATGTCAGGCTCTGTTTCAGTACTGGAGACGTGGCAGTGCTCAAAAGTGACAAAACTCCCAGATATCATGGAGTTTATATTTTAAAAGGGAAACAAATAATAAACAAGTAAGTAAGGTATGTAGTTTATCAGACAGTCATAAATATTTTGGAGGAAAATATAGCAAGGAAAAGGATGAGTGTTGAGGATTCGCAATTTGGAGTAGAGGAGTTTAAGGGGCTGCCTTGCTGAAAAGGTGACTTCCAAGCAAACCATGACACAGCATGGGAGGGAATCGGGTTTCTGGGGAAAGCAGTGGAGACAGGCGGGGTTGAGGAGCAAGCAGGAGGCCAGTGTGGCTGAAGCTGAGAAGGGAGAAGGTAGTAAAAAAGATATGGCTGAAGAGGTAGGTTGTCGGTAGACTCAGCCACCATAAGGACTTTTCCTTTGAGTGAGTCTGAGCCATTGGAGAGCACTGGGCAGAGGAGTCACATTTCAAGTCACCTGAGGCTGCTGTATTGAGAATAGACTGTAGGAGGGACAGGGACAGGGAGAGGGAGAGCCTTTTGTATCAGACCTTCAGCCCCCTTTCTCTGGATGCTCCCATATAAACAGTGATGTGTACGACTCCACAAACCTGCTGTGCCATTTGTCACCTCCAACTTTGCTCCTCTTCACTCTCCTCTCCACCCATTCTTCTCATTCTATATAGTCAGAGGTCTTCTCATTCTTCCAACCCGAAAGCAAACTTCCTTGCTTCTTTGACAGGACTAAGAAAGTGCTCTGGGCCACCAGAGAAGCGGTCATCAGCCTGAAAAGAGGGTCCACACTTGCTGACAGTTAAGATGGGAAAACATGTCCAGGGGAAAGCTTCCCAAGGGGATGCAGAGGATATGGAAATTACTGAACAGACCAAGATATTCTCCTTCAGTTCATATAGCTCATAAAGCAGCCCAAGAAGCTTGGGTTTTGGCATTGATTAAATTAATATTATACCAAATTTCTACTTTGGATGATTCTATTGCCTTAAAAACAAACAAACAAACCTCTCTCTCTCTCTCTCTTTGAACAGGATCTTCAATGGGAAGGCAGAGATGCACTGGCTCATTTTGTCCCAATTTTCTTTGAAGGAATTCACATGCTACTGCACTTTCTTTGGAATGACCGTTTGATGTAAAACGAATGTAAATGCTGAGTTCTGTCTTCCTCCTACCCTTTGAGAAATATGAATCCCACCGGCACAGATGGGAAGAAGACCCTTCCTGTCTCCCTCTCTTTTTACCCGTCACTGTTGGTTTATGCCTGATTCCTGCGGACCCACTGACCATTTGTTTGTTCAGAGCAGCTGGCCATGGGATGTCTGCAATTGCCTCATGGTAGAGCCCAAGGCACACTTAAGAGGTGCTGTGGATGGTCTATGCTCCTTGTAAGGAAGTCTTGAGCACTTACTTCTCGGAGGGAAACTCATCCTCAAACCAAAGGTCACAGAAATGGGTGCATATTTTCCTGGGCCCCTCCCTGGCCCCCAGCCACCTGTTGGCCCCACTCTTGGTGCTCAAGTCCAGATCCGCAGTGCCCCATTCATCTTCCCGTCTATCTCATGTCCCCTTCTTTTAGAAGTATTACAGGTATTAAGGAAGTTTGTTGTTATAAATGATAAGTTCTATACGTTTAATTTAGTTCTTTGTGAGAAAAGTGTTATTTAAAAATAAAATTTAATTTTGAGCATGAAAACCTATGCATATTTCTTTTGTGAAGGAGGGATTCCACTTACTCCTGCTCATATGTGTTCATAATTTCATAGACTTAGATCATATATAGCATTGCCTTTGTCCTTCCAAAGGGAAACATCCTTATTTTTATAGTCTGCCTCATGGGATGCCTAATTATTTCCATCACCAACTAGGTTTTGGCTTGCTGACATGAAACAGGTCCTTAAACATTTGTCTTTCTTAAAATTTTCTTTTTAATTTACTGATTTTAGAGAGTAATGGGGGCATTGATTTATTGTTCCACTTATTTATGCATTCATTGGTTGATTCTTGTATGTGTCTTAACCAGGGATTGAACCTGCAAGCTAGTATATTGGTACAATGCTGTAACCAACTGAGCTACCTGGCTAGGCCCTTTTCTTTCTTTCTTTCTTTCTTTCTTTCCTTCATCCTTTCTTTCGTTTATCTTTTGAATAGGTATTTACATTCAAAACCCTTGCTCTTATTTTCTATCTTGTATATATGTATTTACATGCATTAGGTAATGTGTAATACCACTGTTGGTGGTAATACTGGATGAAGGGTAATTGCATTTGTAACTGCTTTATCCTGCGCTGCTGCCCTCCGTGAGTCATATCATTTTGTCTATCCAGTGAATTAACAACTGGATAGACATCCAGTTATCATGCATCTATACCCTCAAATTTCCTGCAGAAGGCTTAAGGCTTCCTCCCTCCTTTTCTTCTGTGGGTATGTTGGTTTAGTGCCTACGACCTTCCTAGGCTTCCCCTCAAGACAGAGGGAGCTGAGGCAGGTGTACATGGGTGATGGGCAGGTGAGCACCCTGCCCCACACAGCCAGAGGCCTAGGAAAATGTACCAGTTGGGATTCACTGAATACTGGGGTCAAGAGGAGCACTACACCATGTTTGCTGGTGGCTCTGGGCCCAGGGCTTCGGGGCCTCCAGGAGCCAAATGGCATGTGAACAAAGGTCACCCACCTCTACAGGGAATCAGCTAGTCCAGATGGACAGCATGAGAGGGCCCCCTCCTATCCATTTGCGGGGACCTACAAAGGAAACAGGATGTTTGTCGCGGTCCTGAGCCCAGGACCAGGAGTTCCCTCGGTTCCCTAGATCCCGCAGAATCCCACCTTCATCTCCTTGGAAGCCAGGCCCAGACTGCTGAGGGGCTGTCTGCCGGAGGGAGGATGTGAGCCACAGCGCCCGGGATCTTGGCTCCCGCGGGCCGGCCCCTGCCCTCCCCCAAGCCTGCCGGGGCGGGAGTGGAAGCCGCATCCCGCTCTTTCATTTTCGTTTCCGGGAAGGATAGAGATTACCGGAGCTCCCTGCACGCCTGCTTGCCAGGCGAACAGAGCGTACTCTACCCTGCACTTCTTGAAAAGAGATTTCGTCCCAAGAGACATTTCAGTTTTCTGGGCCAAGTTAGAGGTTTGGGAAGGGGGGGCCTGGCAGCGCTGGGCTGGGGACCAGCAGCCGCTGGCTTTGGAGCGCTCACCCGGGACAGCCCAGCCGGGTGCCTCCCGCACCTCCACCTGTAATGCAGGTAAGAACCTGGCCGCTGAACCGCGCAGCGGAGCCACCTGACACTCCCCCCCCCTCCCCCATTCTTTCTCCACCACCTCATTTTCCATACTCAATTGATCAGGTCCCCCCTTTTTTCCCCTGTCTGTAATCTCACTTTCCAACATATTCCCCAACCTCACCATCCATCCTGAGCCGCCTCACTGCCCTCTGCCTCACTCACCTCTAGCCCCTCACTCCCATGCCTGTGTGCTGCTCCTTCTTTCCTTCTCCTCACCCCTACATCAATCAGACGTGAAGACCCTGGAAGTTTCTGCATGAGCCAGACCCTCACAGCTGGCACACACAGCCACCAGGCTGGAGCCCCCCCCCTCTCCTTAGCAATCCCTCTCCATTTGCTTTATTTACCTGGGAGCACCCCTCCCACCTCTAAGGGCTTTCTCTACCCACCCCCTCCCCAAGGTCCATATCTATATCTGTATTTTATCACACTCCTCCCTGGCCTTCATGCCGGAGTCCGGAGCTCTAACTCACAGCTCACTGCCTGGCCTTTCCCACGCAGGCAGTCACAGCTCTGGGATTCCCCATCTTCTTGCTTGGAAGAGGGTGGAGGAGACAAGGACCTTTCCAGCAGTCCTAGGCCAGTCCTAGGCCTCCAACCCCTCCTCCAGCTTGGCAAGCCCCTTGCCTCTGAGGCTGGGTTACTTGGGAAACAGCACCAACTACAGCAGGGTGCGGGGCAGCCAGAAATAAAGTGGGAACTCCCCCAAAAGGTGTTGAGTCCTCCCCTGCAAGGAGTGATCATGGCTTCTGGAATCTGCTTTGCTGGCTTTTACTGCAGTCTTTTACTTTTCACTCGTTTACTGCAGATTGCCCTCCTCAGACACCAAAAGACGAATGTAACACTCTTGAAGATCCTAGAGTGAGCAAATGACTCTTGCTGGGGCTGGTTTCACTTTCACCTTTTACGATATAGCAGCCTGTGACTGGGAGTGAGCCCCAAGGATCCTCCTGTTTCTACAGAATCCTGCCACTTTTTTCATCCCTTCATCCTGATGAATGGGCTACATCACATCACCTCTGAGGGCTAGGCTGATTGTAAAATTGTAAAGATATAGACATCTCTTGGTGGGACTTTGGAATTCAGAACTTTATCCTTTCTTTTTCTCTTTTGAAAATATCTTTTACTTGTGTATGTCTGATTTAAGGTGTTTTTAGCCTGGCCCCTGAGGTTCCCACTGAGTATTATTAGACCCTCAGATTTCCAGCCTGCAAGTCAGGTCTTGGCAGAGCAACCTTCTGGTGGCACTAGGCACATGCATGAAAAGCTTGACTAGGAAAGATGAAATTGATCTAGTGCCCACTAGGTACAAGATGTTAATAGTATCAAGCTGAAGATATACATGGTTCTTATCTTGATGGTAGACATGGAGATAGATGCTCTTTCCCTTTGAAAAAAATTCTGAATACATTTAAGGATGACTGAGCCTACACCAAGATGCTCACCCTCAGCTGCCCTGGTTTTCCCTCTCTCTAAGGAGGGGGCATTGGCCGGTTCTCCTGTGGCAGCCACACTACCCCCAGGCACCCAGGCCCAAGCCAGATGTGAAACTCCAGTGAACCTGCTGTGTGCGGGAAGGATCTGCAAGCTACCCGGAAGACTCCGTGAGTAGAGGGGAGGAGAAAGGATAATGTTTTTAAAGATCATAGATGTGATGCATAAACTTTTCTTGTCTGAGGATTTGACATCCCTCCATTTGCTATTTCTTTGCTGGGTTTTCTTTAACTACTCCTTGGCGAGGTAGTCAGAGGGGGTAAATGTGAATTCTCCCTTCAGAGAAAATAGCTGGCAGGACCTAGCATGAGGGTGCCGGTCTCCTCACTGGCAAGACAAGGAGAGTTGGGATCTGATGAGCAGTTGGGTCCCTTTCAGCCTAAAGACTAAGAGTTGGGGACATTGCTGGTAAAGAAGCCAGATGGGGCTAAACAGTGAACAGTTGTATGTATGTAGAATTTTCTTTTAAATAATTATGTTTAATTTTTATTGTTACAAAAGTGTCATATGCTTATGATAAAAAATTGGGAAATGACAGAAGCATAAGAATATATAGAGAACAATCAAATTCACTCAAAAATTGTAGTGATTGTGGCGTAGGAGTGAGTGGAGGTAGAAGAGGGTATGGGGGGAATAAATGGTAATGAAAAAAATATTTTTGATTTTAAAAAAGAATGTAGGTTATAAAACAAAAGAAAACCAACTAATCAAACAAACAAAAAATTCCACCCTAGAATAACCACAGGAAATGTATTGCCCACATCCTTTCATTTCATTTTCTAAATAATGCTCTTGCCTGAGGAAACTCATAACCAAGGAGCAGAGTGTTCCAAACGGGAAAGCTGAGGGGTAGAAAAGCTAAGTGACACACTGAAGATCACACAGGCCCGCCATGTTAGGGCTAAACCTTGGTTCTGCTGATAATCTTCTAAGGGATTTTTAAATGCACCTCCTAAACTGTGAAAGTCCTGGGATAGGCAGTAGCTGACAGGTGGGAGCGAGAGATCTTGGACCTGGGTGGGGGTCTTGGCTGCGGTGGGAAGGCATATAGGACCTGGGTGGTGAAGCACCCAGGCCACTTCCCACTCAGCTGGCCGGTGGCTGAACACTGCTTATAGATTTCACACCCTTCTGATTTCCTGGCCACAAAGTGCTTTCTGAGGTGCTGACAGGACTGAGCAGTGTGGTGTAGGACTTCCTGGGGCTTGGGAAGACCCCACTGCCCCCTAGTGCCTCTGTTTCTGCTGCCTGGCAGTTTTTGAATGGGGAACAGGGCCTGTCTTTCCATGACTAGAGGAAAGGTGGGGACATAGACATGGACGTGTGGACTGGAGAGGAGCCCAGAGTGTGGAGGAGGCTCTCTGTTGCCTCGGAGCAGCTGAGAGGGAAGTGGCGGTGTGTCTGCGGAGAAGGGCGGGAGCTCTGTAAGGAACCTCTGTTGTTTCATTTCAGCCGGATGCCAATCCTGGCGGTAGCTTGGGTCTCAGGGCTGTTCCAAAGAGATACTTGGTAACAATTACATAGAAGGTAGGATTTGGGCTCCATGTGCAGTCCAGGCCATGATGATTAGGAAAAACAGGACCTTGAGGACAGACCTGAAGACTCTGAGTGTTGTTGCTGAGAAGGACCTTAAAGGTGATCTAATCCAGACCCCTCACAACAGCTGAGGTAGCTGAGTCTCAGAGAGGGAGGTGCTTCTCTGCAGGTCTCACAGGGCCCTCTGGATTGTTCCCAGAGGTCTCCCCCATATTCAAAGACCACTCCCACAACCGGCTCACCAAGTCCTAGGATGTCAAAGCTGGTAGAGACCTAAATGTCACCGCAGGTAAAACCTTCATGTTCCAACTATGAAAAGCGAGGCCCAGGAGATGTTTTGCACAAGGTCAAGTACCCTTCAGCCCCCTGCCTTCTGGTGTGCGTCTAGCTTAAGGCGACTGGGTGAGAGGGACTTCAAAACTTTAGTCCTCACCTTGGTAAATACAATTATGCAAGCCTTTTCATTTTTTGAAAACCCTCCAGTGGGGCCCCTCTTTACGCACATGTCTAGTGACAGGGATTTCCTCCCCTCTTGAGCCAGCCTGTCCTTGGTTACTCAGCTCAGATCACAAGGTCATGGGACCTATCTAGAGCTCTGGACATACTAGTCCTATTGCCCTGGGTTAGATTTCTACAGAAGCAGACCTTAAAATACTCCACAGAGGAGAGAAGGAATTCAAAAGAGTGCTATCTCAGGCCAGTTAGCTCTGTGGGCCGCTGGAGCTCAATCCTGATGGGGACCTCTCAGGGACAATGACAATACACCCTGAATTATCCCAACCAAGGGTAAGGAAGCTGGGGCTTTATTCACTCATTTCTCATCCTGAGGGATGATGGCTACCTCCAGGGGTATGGACTCCCCAGCTTTCCAAGTTGCCCTGCTCACTGGCTGAGTCAGGTGCAGAGTAAAGGGTGGTGTTTGGCCGACTTCAGAGAGCAGCAGAGGTGAGAGCCAAGGGCCCCGGGCTGGGCAGCTGCAGTGTCTTCTATATTTCTCATAGCAGAGCCTGTGACTCATTTGCTTGGGAAAGTATTCAGACAACACAGTTCTGGCCCTTAATAAATACCTAACAGACTTAAAAGATAGAGTACACTAAATGACTCATTTTCCTGTCAACAGCATCCCAAATAAGCAAACTGCTGACACAATGAGGGTTTGACCTTTCAGACGGCTAAAGTGATGTCAGCCTAATTTTTACATTTCTGGAAATCGGGTTTCCTTTGCTGGGCATCTCTCTGACACTTATTCTGAGTCCCCCACCCCATTCCCTCCTCCACTTCCAACTTCCATTCTAATCACCAGGGCTGATTTACCTACCTCAGCAGGAAGGTAAACCAAAAAGCCAAATCTGACTTAGCTTTGTGAATCAGTGCAAAGTGTAGCACATGTCTAGGTCCCCTAGGGCTCACTTTCTGGCTTTACTTGCCTGTGAGAAGCCGTGGAAAGTCTACTCTAAAGATGGTTGTGATGTCTAGTGACAGGAGGTGGGCTGGGTGGAGGGATGGGATTCACAGGGGCTCAGGCAGAGTGATCCCCACTCGCAAGAGGAGACTCAGCTATGCATCCCTCTGTGCAAGTGGAGAAAGAGGATTGCCCTCCTTCACCCCACCCCAGGGTCTGTCTGAGGTGGGGTGGGGTGGGAGGCTGTGCAGTCAGGAGCCATGAAAGCAGTGTCAGCCCTATGACCACTTACAGGACTCAAGCTGAGGTTACAGGGGAGCAAGTCTGGGAGGAGGTGATGCCACCTCAAGGGACAACTCGGGGGATTTTGAGAGGAGGCAGTTTAGACACGATCACCAGCAGGGCCTCATTTGATGACAGAGAAACTGAGACAGACTCCTTGAGACCAGAGTCATCTTTGATGCCAAAGATCAGACAGGGTCTCAACCTCGGACACTTAGGTCTTTGTCCTGAGTCTCTTTGTTTTCCACAGGCAGAGGGGTGGCATCTCTGCAACTCCCTCCCTGAGGGAAAAGGGCCCTAGGGGAGCTCCAACAGAGTTTTCATGGCGCTGCTCAAGCTCATGTCCTTCACTTCTAGGAGAGTCCTGGGCACTTATTTTAACAGATACAATTCTAACAACTGTGGCTTCCTGGTATCCTAGAGCAGGGCTTTTCAAATTATTTTTTAACTTTTTTTTTCAAAGTTTTAAAAAATATGTTTTATTTATTATTTTCAAAGAGAAGGGAAGGGATAGAGGCAGAGAGAGAGAGAGAGAGAGAGAGACCCATGTATGGTTGCCTTTCAACCTGCCTCCAGCTACGGACCTGGCTGGAGACCTGGCTTGCAACCTGGTTATGTGCCCTGGCTGGGAATCAAACCAGTGACCTTTGGGTTTGCAGGCTGGCGCCTTAACCACTGTGCCACCAGCCAGGGCTTAAAGCTTTTTTTTTTTTTTTAAAAAGATTTTATTTATTATTTCCAGAGAGAGGCAGAGAGGGAGAGAAACATCAGTGTATGGTTGCCTTTCACCTGCCTCTAGCTATGGACCTGGCTGGAGACCTGGCTTACAACCTGGTCATATGTCCTGGCTGGGGAATTGAACCAGCAACATTTGGGTTCTCAGGCTGGCACCTATCCACTGAGCCAACCATCCAGGGCTTCAAATTTTAATGTGTTGATGTATCTCCTGGGTTCAGTAGGTCCAAGGTGGGGCCTGGGATTCCACATCTCTAATAAACTCCAAATACTCCTACTGCTTCTGCTGGAAATGCCTCTGAGGATCTTATTTAGCAGCTAAATCCTAGCAGTGATTTTTAAAGTGCTGGTCAAGACTCACAAAGGAGGTGAAACCAACCCAGTGGGTCAACATAAGTATGTTTACAAAATGAAATAGCATGTATCGGAGCATATCACGAGGTAGCTGTGATTTCGGGAACACTTTGTTGTGACTATTTGTATATATGTGTATGGGTTAGGATATAAGTTGTATATTCTACTGTGGGTTGAGGTCAGAATGCTTTGAGACATGCTGCCCTGGATCATGGCATATTAGAAGCAGTAAATTAGATGGCTTCAGGTATAAAAGCACAAAGGTAAGGTAGGGTGGAGTGAGGAGGATGGAGACTGGAAGAGAAGGTCCTGGAAGCTGTGAGTATTGACAGTGGTATCATCACCTGACCATGAAAGAGACTGTGGCAAACAGCAAACAGATGGGAGATTCCCAGAGCTAATAATCTAAGGACAAAGAGCCTTTCCTTCTCAATTCAGGGCAAGGGCTAGGCCATATAAATCTTAGTGCAAATGCAAGAGACCTCTCCTTTGGGAAGAAACCAAGCCATGCCTGGTTGGATTTCACTCCATTCTCCCATTCAGCCTCTCACACGTACCTTAGTGCTGGATGGCACAGCTGTCGGTGCTGGCTCTGTCCCCCTAGTCAGGTGACGACCATAAGCGACCATAAGGCTGAAAGTGATTTCCAAGCAGTATCGGTCAAACAACTAGGGTAAGCAATGGGGTGACACATTAGAGGGCCCCCTGGACAGATAGCGTCCTGTTATGGAATAAACTAAGGACAATGTTGATGCTAAACCATACTTATGGTGGCAGAGAAACAAGCTAGCCTCTCTGTTTTCAGGCAGCCTGCCCCAATGTGGATGCTGATAATCATAATAAAGCCCTTTTTGTTGTGTTCTTACACTTGATCAGGTATTATGCTGGGCATATGCCAACCATACACTGTCTGATTAAATGCACTCAGTAGACCTAGGAAGTAGGCTCTGATATTATTCCCACCTTACAGATAAGAAAATTGGCCTTAGATTGGGGTAAATGATTTTGTCCATAGTTAACCACCAGTAAAATGGTGAAGCTGGGATTTGAACCCACATCCCTCAGGCCCTACAGCTGTCACTCATGCTGAGCAACAGCCTCCAGCATCAGATGATGACAGCTCCCATTTTTAGGGGACCAGCAAGCACTTTACATTGTGTCCTGCCTTCATCCTGGAGGTCCTGCAGGGAGGTAGGAGCCAACTGTTAGTTCTGACTTGGATGCTGAAGGCTGGCCCAGCCCTGCTGCTCCTGGAGGCCACTTGACCTGGTAATCTGCAGAGTGGTGAGGAGCAGCAGGAAACAGCTTCAATCAGGGGAGGAGGGGCAGCTTGAGGGGTCTCGAAACCAGTGTGGAGGAGTTTTGACTTAGTTGGGTTGATAGTTAGGAGCCACTTGAGTTTCTTGAGCGAGAGTGAAGGGGATGCTGTGGGAAGAGAGACCTAGTCATTTGGGGCTAGCAGGGTGCTGGAGAGGGGTTGGCCAGAATGTCAGAGGCCTTTTTGGCCCTTCCTGATTTGCTCAGCTCCCTCATTTAGGCAATTTATATTTACTGAACACCTACTATGTGGCAGGCATTGCTCTAGGTACTGAAGAGTGACAGGGCCTGTGCCTCACGGAGCTGACGTTCTAGCGGGGGTGCAGTGACTACATGAGGAAGCAGTAAGCCCAGTGGCAAGAGCAGGTTGGGAAAGGAGCGCTGACTCTTCAGGGAGACACCTGAGACCTCCCACCATGTCCTGGACAAGCAGCTCCTTCTGCTGCCCCCAGCCAGCTAGCCAGTGGAGGTTCTGTTCAGATCTGTCCAAACACTGGGAGCCGGCCAAGCTGGAAACCCACTATGAGCAAATCTGGGGGCAGAGAGAGTAAGGTAGTATCTGGCTGGACTCTTAAGGGACAAAGATGATTGGTGTGAGGGAACTGGAAACACAGTGGATCACTGCTGAGAAAGGGAGAAGCTGTGGGCTGGTCTGCAGGCAAAGCCCCAGAGGTTTGGTTATCTTGGTGGGGGAGACCCAGCCAGGTGAGGCCCCGTCACCAGGTTAGGGAGACTCTGGGAGGAGGGGACTCCTTAGCTAGTGCTCACCAGCACTTGCTGAGCTCTTAGATGGGCTGGCCGCTGTGCCAAGCATTTTACACCTGTGACCGCATCTCACATTAAGAGCGATGTTTGTCTCGGAAAGCATATGCCACAGGCCAGGCACAGGATGTTAAAAGGACTCTCACAGAGTCCTCGTGACAGCCCTGTGTGTCTGGCACTGTTTGTTCTTGCTTTGGTTGCTGAAGCTGGTCCAGAGGAGGAAATTGAGACACAGTCATTTAGGTCGCAGCTGGCCTGGCAACATCATGGGTACTTTTTATTGTTGTATATTTTCACTTTCACTTTTTTTTTTAGGTGTAACTCATATGAAATCAAGTGTACTTATCGTAAGTGTCCAGCTCCATGGGTCTTGATGTATGTAGACACCTGTGTAACCGCCATGTACATTAGGATCTAGACCATTTCCTGTGTCCCAGAAAGTTCCTTTGTGCTTCTTCCCAGCCAATTCCCCTCCAAAAGGCGACCACACTTCTGACTTCTCTCTTGGAGGAGTTCTGTCTACTCTTGATCAGTTTTATACCTGGCTTCCTTCCCCAATGTAATATCTTTAACTTTTAAACATGTGTCTTGAGTAGCACTTGGTTGTACTTTCTGGTTCATTACAAAGCAGCATTTATTGCATGAAAATATCACGATTGGATTGTCCATTATCTGGCTGATGGATATGTGGGATGTTTCCAGTTCTGGTCTGTTGTGAGCAGAGCTATGGAGGACATTTGCATACATGTCTTTCTGTGGATTTGGTCACTGTGTCTTTTAGGTCTTACTTAAGAATGGAAATTCTGGGCTCCTAACCTCTGTGCCACACTGCCCCCAAACAGCATAGCAGCCCAGAGGGGCAGTGTTATGAGTCTATTTCTCAGAGGGGCAATTGAAGCTGAGAGAGGTTGACTGTGACTTGGTTAGTCGGGGGCTGCACTGGAAGCCAAACCCTGAGCTTGGTCCCAAGCTAGGTCCCAAGCTAAGTGGCTGACCCACTGCTTGGGACCTGGTCCTTTCCTAGGGTGAAAGTCTTATTTGAAAAGCCTTTATTTTAAAATTAAAAAAAAAAAAAGTTATTCATTATTTTCAGAGAGAAAGCAGGTGGAAAGGAAGAAAGGGAGATAAGCATCAATGTATGGTTGCCTTTCACCTGCCTCCAGCTATGGACCTGGCTGGAGACCTGGCTTGCAACCCGATTATGTGCCCTGGCTGGGAATTGAACCAACAACCTTTGGGTTTGCAGACTGGCACCAATCCACTGAGCTACACCAGCCAGGACAATGAAAAGCCTTTTAACCTTAGTATTCTTTGAAGACATGGGACAGAGGCCTCTTTCCTTTTCTTTCTTTCCTTTTTTCTTAGTTATTTAATTTATTTATTTAAAATATTTTATTTATTATTTTTAGAGAGAGGGGAAGGGATAGAGGCAGAGAGGGAGAGAGACATCAATGTATGTTTGCCTTTTACCTGCCTCCAGCTATGGACCTGGCTGGAGACCTGGTTTGCAATCCTGGCTGGGGAATTGAACCAGCGACCTTTGGGTTCACAGGCCAGTGCCTTATCTACTGTGCCACCAGCCAGGATTTCCCTTTTCTTTATCACCAGACTAGAGGTGCTGGCAGCAATGGGATGAAAGGTTAAGGTAGGAGTGAGCTCGACATAATGAAAGAAAAACTAAATTACAATGCAGGGAGAGGACAGGCTTCAAGTTCTCATGTTCTGCTGTGGGCTGTGTGTAACCTCAAGGTCCCTCAGAGACAGCATGGGAAGTCTCCTGCCCACCTCTGTGGAGCTGGGAGCAGTATCATGTCTGTGGTTGATAAGTGTCTGCAAGTTCAGGGCTTTCCACTCTTAGTGTAAAAGTTTTTTCATAAAGGCAGACCAGCCAGGAGCATGGTGGCAGGGCAAGGATGGAATCCAGTCCCATACTCTGGCCAAACACAAGAAAATGGGTGCTTCAGATTCAGGAATCATAGTTTCAAATTTTCAAACTTACAGCTTCAAATATTATTAAATAGGTAACGCTGCAAAAAATGCAATTGCCACTTGGCCTCCAGAGCCCTGGAAGCCCTGCTTGGCTGTATCAGCCTGGCCTGATACAGCCAGGAACAGCTCCTGAATCTTACCACCATGAGGCCCAAGTGTTATTTACTCAACTTTTTGTGTCTCACTCTATCATCAGGCTGACTTCCCCCGGGACTCTAAATTCCTATCTCCACCAGCAAGGCATTATTTTCTGTGCATTCCTGCCAGGTGCAGATGTTATTAAAATGGCATCTCAGGCTTCTGTGATTGCTCCTGGCCCAGACTATGAGGTGACATGTTCCCTCATGTTATTAGTGGGGCTGCTCTAATGCAAGGGTTCTCAACTGGCAGAGACTTTGCTGTCTGCCCCTTGAGGACATTGGGTAATATCTGCAGACATTTTTGGTTGTCACAACTTAGTGTGTGTGTGCCACTGACTTCTAGTGGGTAGAGGCCAGGGATGTTGCTAAACAGCCTATGATGCTCTGGACAACCCCACAGCAAGGAATCCTCAGGCCCAATGTATCAATAATGCTAAGCTAGCCTGCTCTATTGTAAACTGAGGTAAAGTTTGTGGGTGTTTTTTTGTTTGTTTTAAAAAACATTTAGAGTCCTGGCTGGTGTGGCTCAGTGGTTGAGTGCTGGCCTTCACACTCAAGGGTCACTGGTTCAATTCCCAGTTAGGGCACATGCCTGGGTTGCAAGCCCCATCTCTAGCTGGAGGAGTACGAGAAGTAGTCAACCGATGCTTCTCTCCCTCTCTCTCCCTTCCCCTTTCTCTAAAAATAAATAAATAAAATATTTAAAAAAGACATTCGCAGGCCAGTGCCTTATCCACTGTGTCACCAGCCAGGACTTTCCTTTTCTTTATCACTAGACTAAAGGTGCTGGCAGCAATGGGATGAAAGGTTAGGGTAGGAGTGAGCTCGACATAATGAAATGAATGAGATACTCTTGACCTATGATAAGCACTAGCATTTCTATTTTATCTGTCGGTTGCAAATATTTCCCTGAAATCTGTCCTCTTAGCTTTGTGTATGCTATCTTTGTCACACACACACACACACATAAAATTCCATGAAGACTCTGAGTCTCCTGTCATGGCTGAGGTCTCCCCTAACGTTGTTTAGTGCATATGGTTTCTTATGCCTACTTCTGTTGAGGTTTTCATTAGGTCTTAATTAATCGAGAATTGATTTGTGTGTGTGTGTGTGTGTGTGTGTGAATGGTGGGAAGTGAGAGGCCAAATATATTTTTTCCATGTGGAAAGCCAGTTGTGGTTTTACCGTGTATTAAATTAACTCTCCTTTCCCATTGAATTAAAATCCCACCCATATCCTATTTAAACTAACACTCTCTCTCTCTCTCTCTCTCTCTCTCTTCCTGTCTCTCTCTCTCTCTCTCTCTCTCATACACACACATCTACCCCTCTGGGCTGCTTCTTCTTTTCCAATGATTCTTGTCAATCTTAATTTAATACTATCAGATCCTTGTTACATGACTGTAATATGTAGACAAAGATCACTTGTCACCTCTATTCTTTCCCCCTTCTTAAATAACTTTTTAGTCTGTTTCAGACATTTATTGTTTTCCTTCTTATTTACTCTTAGGTTCCAAAATAAGGTAAGGGAAGCCTGTCCTTCCTTTCAAGCTGGGCTGTGTTACCCTGCTTCCTGCCTTTGTAGCACAGTACACTTTCCCTTTGTGCCACCGATCAGGGTTGTTATTAGCTAGTCCCGCTGGCTGAGGTTCCTCCCCACTGCCAGCCTCACTCTGTGTCTTGTCCCCAGCAGTGGCAGGGTGCTAGGTGCATGACTTGTGCTTGTTAGATATTAGCTGAATGAATGACTGAGTAGATGATACACACATTTTTGTAAAACATGTAAACCACTTTCATTTCTTATGTTGTTTTGGGAACGAGGCAGTCAGAGGCTGACTCTGTCTTTGTCACTGCCAGGGTGTGGAGTTGGATAGTTGCATCTCTCCTCTGCCTTGGTTGCCTTACCCATCACAGTGGGCCTGGTAAGCCCTGGGCTCCTTCCACTCTCACATGGCCAGGGGCCCTGAGAGGGACAAAGAGCTCTTGGGAGAGAAAGTGCCACGTGGAGCAAAGCATAGGCCAACTCACAGGCCGACTTATCACAGAGGCACCGCGTCAGAGGGCCCGGTTCTTTCAGGGGCCCATGAAAATATTCCAATTTCTTTTGAAACCAGAAGGAAAAAACCTTTCTGGTAAAAGAAAATGGTTTAATATATACAATATACTCATCTTTATGCCAAAGCAATCATAAAATATAATTGAAAACTTGTTTAGTGGAGGAAGAGGCCCATGAAGGCAAGAGTGCCAAGGGTGCATGAGAGTCCTGCACTGGCCCTGCTAAACAGGCAAGGTTAGGGAGGTAGATAAGTGGCATTAGGAGCATACTAGCCAAGGTAGAGCAGAAGTGCAGGGGGAATTAAAGAAGGCAGCCACTTGTCCAGGTATTGCCAGAGCTAAGAACACACAAGCTGAAGGCAGGTGGAGACTCCTCTGCCCCGAGCTGTTCCCTGTGCAAACCCAGATCTGAGCTATCAGGAAGAGCACAGCAGCCAGACAGACCTGGTAGTACCGCAGCTGCTGTGCCACTTAACCTCTGGGAGCCTCAGTTTCCTCATTTGGAAAACAGTAACAGTAACACCTTTGTAGGACTAGTTGGTCATTCATGCAATCATGTGACATGCATTTATTGAGCACCTACTATGTGCCTGGCATTGTCCTGGAATACGTACACAGTGTGCCCAGGCACACCTAGCCCAGTGCCTGAAGTAGAGCAGTTCCTCATTAAACATTTGTTAAATGAATAACTGGAACATTGGCTGGGGTAAGGAGGGTGGGAGGGGAGCCCCCAAACAAATAAATGAATATGTACATAATGCTGCATAGATAATAATAAACATATAATTATATCTTGTGTCAAGTATAATTTAAAAAGAAGAGAAAGAACAGGACACGGTGACAGAGACAATGGCCAGGCATGGGGGCCAGGACAGGAGAGCATCTGCTCAGAAGGGGTGTTCAGGGTGGGCCTCTCTGAGGAGGTGACACATTCAAGCAAGGGCCTGAAGGGGAGGATGGAAGATTGATGGGGCAGAGACCAGCCTCTACCCACCTGCGCTGCCCCAGTGAGCACCCTACCTGCCTTGGCAGGGATCCAGCCCGCGCTCTGGAGCCGGGAGGACGTGCTGCACTGGCTGCGCTGGGCCGAGCGGGAGTACTCTCTGCAGCGCACCAGCGAGCATGGCTTCGAGATGAATGGCCGTGCCCTGTGCATCCTCACCAAGGACGACTTCCGGTTCCGCGCCCCCGGTTCAGGTCTGGAAATTCCCTGGCTTTGCTCTAAAGCGATGGAAACCCAGGTAGGCCCAGGGAGGGAGAAGGAGTGGGCATTTGTTTGAGGATCGTGCTCACCTCCCAGTACTGCTGAAGCCTCTCATTCCATCAATGTTTGCTGGGTGGTTCCCAGCCAGAGCCCTCCAGCGGTAGAGGAGTTGATTTGACTGTTGTTTTTCGAGTTCCCCCACTTTCCCAGTCCATTCCCTGTGGCCCTGTCTCCCCTTCTGCACTACAGTTTCTTATCTCCATGAAGCTTGTTACAAGGACATGCCACCCAAGAGGCAGGTGACTGCAGGGGAGTGAGGCCAGCTCTCCCCACCCAGCCTGGTCAGCAGCCCTGTCCTGCCCCGTCCCCAGGTGATGTCCTGTATGAACTGCTCCAGTACATCAAGACCCAGCGGCAAGCCCTGGTTTGTGGCCCTTTGTTTGGAGGGGCCTTTAGGCAGAAGATGCCCAGTCGGTACTGCCCCTACTCCCTGGAAGGTGAGGAGGCCCTTAGCGGAACACAGACCTCAGCCAAATCGGCTTCATTGGGAGGGCAGGGCTTCCTCCAGGCAAAGTTATGAAAGAGACAGAGGTGCGGGAGCTCCCTCTCTCCTCCCTGCCCCTCAGGCCCCACCTCCTGCCCCCTGGGACCCTCTGACAGGCAGCCCCAGCCCTGTCCCACAGTGCAGCCCTGTGGCCAACAGGCCTTGCCTATTACCTCATTTCTCTGCTCTCTTTTCCGGCAAAGGGCTGTTCGAATGGTGTCTTTGTTTCTTTTTCTCCTCTCTTTCTGGAAGCTGAGTTTGTCAGGGTCTCCAGGGACCTGAACTGAGGGATGATCAGTCCACTCACTGTGATCTCTCACAGCCTCCTACCTGTGGGCTCCTTCCCTGCTTTTCCCTTGGCTCCTTCTCAGTCACCTGGTTTCTTTTCTCCTGTTCTACTTCTGAATGTTGGGGTAGTCCAGAGTGCAGGGAGCCTTTTCTCTATCTACACTCAGGCCTGGGTATTCTCACTTAGTTGAGGGAGGCAAATACCATCGAGTGCCAGTGACTCCCATGTATACATGGACCTCTCTGAATGCCAGGCTTGGGCACCACACACTGCCTGCCCCTCCCCTCCACTGTTGAACAGGCATCTCAACTCCAGCAGTGACTCAACTCCTAAAGCAAGCACCCAATTCCTCCCCCCCCCCCCCCCACAGCCCCGCACCAAATCTTCCTGTCTTCTTCCAATTGCTCTGGGCAAAGTGTTGGATGTCTTCTTTGCTTTCTTTCTCTCCAAGCCTTGAACCTCCTTGCCAGTCTCCTTGCTTCTACTCTTGATGTCATATGATCTGTTCTCAATAGAGCAGCTGGAGGGATTCATTAGGTCATGTGACTTTTCTGCTCAAAATTTCCAATGGCTCCCATTTCACTTGGAGTCAAGGCTACAGTTCTTAAAATGACCTCCTGACCCTCTGCCATCGTCACCTCTCTTCTTGCTCATGCTGCTCCAGCCACACTGGCCTCCTTCTTCATTGGACAAGCCAGAGACACTCCTGCCTCAGCTCTGCACTTGTTTCCTCTGCCTGGCACTCCCTCTCTAGATACCTACATGGCCCACTCTGCTACCTTCTTCAGGTGTCTGTTCAAATGTCAGCATGTCAGTGAGACCTCTGACCAGCATGCACCTGCACCTTTCCCAGGATTTTCCATCTGCCTTATGGTGCTGTATTTTCACTCTCTATATTATATACTGTTTTTATTCCCTCCTCTTTTATTTTAATCATCTATCTCCCTTCATCCCCAACTAGACTATAAGCTTCATGAAGATTGGGGTTGTGGGAGATTCAGTGATGTGTCCCCAAGATTGTTAGAACAATGCCTGGCTCGTAGAAGTTTCTCAATAAATATTTATTGGGTAGATGGAGAAGACACTGGACAGAGATATGGGGCACTTGGGCTCTGGGCCTGGCTCTGTCACCCCTTGGCTTTGTGCACAATTTTACAGATGAGGGAACAAGAGTTACTTGTCTGGAGCTGTGGTTAGCACTGGGGCTGCCTGGCTCTCACCCGTGCCCTCCACTGCCTCCCTGCCGTTTTAAAGGGGGGCTGGATGAAGATCATTAGGAGTGCTGCCCCACCAGGCTCCTCAGCATGTCATTATGGGGGCTTGGGCCATAGGAGGCTCTGGTCTCACAGAATCAACAGTGCTCATTTGCTTGCAGAGGGGACCGGGACCTCCCAGGTGGCCCCCCAAAGAGGCCTTCTGGAGCAGCCACCAGATTTGGGGCTTACCAACTCCTTGAGCCACTTGGATGCCCCTGCCATGGTCAGGTGCCCCCTCGGCAGAGAGGAGTCCCTCACCTTATCTCACTGTGCGGAGCTCAGCTGCAGAGCTGAGAGCATCTGCTCCTTCCCCAGGAAGCCGAAAGCCCCCATCGATGGCCGGATAGCAGGTGGGTAGGGAGCCATGCTCCCCTGGCCTGGAGCAAGGTCACCTGTGACAAGGGGGAGGGAGGGTTTGCTCTGGGGGATGAGAGAGTCTGACTCTGCTGGGCAGGAGGGGTGTGAGGTGACTGTCCTGTGTGCTGGCCATAATCTGGCCAGAATGAGCAGTGCTGCCCAGGATTGCCCAGGCCATCCTGTCACCAGAGCAGAGACAGTTAGGCCAGTCATAGTCAGACCATCAGTCAGGTTAGCACTTAAAACTTTATTTACCTTTAGTAGTGAGAGTTGACTATGTGCCAGGCATGGTTCTTTATTTAATTCCCCAACAGCCCTGGAGGTTGAGGTTATTATTAGCCCTGGCACAGATAAGGAAAAGGTGGCATAGAGAGGTAGCGTGGCCTCCCCACGCTCACACAGCAGTTAAGTGCCAAATTGGGATGTGAACCTGGCTCCAGAGCCTGAGCTCTAACCAGGCAATGTGCTTCCATCTTGCATTAGTTGGTCAAAGGATGGACTAGTAGACAGGCAAGCAGACGGACTGACAGATAAACACCAAACAGTGTCTTCTAGCCATCCTGGGGCCACTATATTTCTTCTAAGATGCTGCAGAGGGGGAAGAAGCTTGGCTTCTGGGTTGGAAATGTCTGGGAATCGCTAAAACACAAATATTTGAGTTTTTTAAAATTATGCTTAACATTCTTTGAGTGCTAACTCTGTGCCAGGCTCTGGGCTAAGGGTTGTTGTTCTTGTCTGTTACGTCATTTCCTGCTCACACATGCCCTGCGCGCCTGGGTTCCCTCTGCTACCCGCTGCTCAATGGCACATTCGTTTTTCCTGACTCTCCTGTGAGGATGGAGATGGGTGTTAGAACCTGATCCGGCAGAATCCAGGGGTGCTGAGTGACTGGGCCAGGGGCAGGGAGGAACCTGGAAGCCCCCTGCCCCTGAGGGGAGGGCGCTGACTTTGTGGTCAGCAGAGCTGGGTTAGTCGCCCTGCTCGGCCTGCAGGAGCTTGGTGCCGTGGGACGTATCTGTACCCCTCTGAGCTCACTGCCTCATCTCCTCCCGGGGAAAAAGGTAGATACTCCCCTAGAGTTAAGGGTGATTGAATGAGACAATGAGTAGTGTCGCCCTGCCCCCTGCCATGTTCACGGTCCTGCTGCACACCCTGGCCCCAGCCTCCGGGCCTCAGGGGTCCTTTCTAAAGCCCATGGTCACAGCTCCAGGAAAGCGCCCTGCCCACACCCCTGTGCTCAACTGCAGACTGCCGGCTACTGTGGGATTACGTGTACCAGCTGCTCTCTGACACCAGGTACAAGTCCTACATCAGGTGGGAAGACAAGAATGCCAAGATTTTCCGAGTTGTGGATCCTAATGGGCTCGCCAGACTCTGGGGAAACCACAAGGTGAGCTTCAGGCAGCAGAAGGGATGGTCTCAACATACCCAGAGGAGGACAGGGCCAGGGGGTCAGAGTGGACCTCTCAGCACCAGGGTACAGCCCAGCAACTCCAGACAACATGGGGATCATTTTATTTTGGGAGATCCTAAGGGACAGGCGGTTACTTCTTGACGCCTGTCCCTTAGGACATCTTGACGATGGGGACTGTTTCTGAAACTTGGAGATCTTGCCTTCTAATCGCTTAGTCCCGCTGTTGCGTTGGAAGCTTTCAGAGCACATTTATGTGGCTTGCACCTTGTATACTGTGGGCTGGTTGGGCCAGACGAGGAAGCTGGTTCCCTAGGGGAAGCAGGGACAGAAACCCAGGTGTCAAGCCTGTGGAGTGTCTGGTGTCAGGGCTGGAAAGGCCTGGGAGTCACTGAATCCTGCGTCCCCAGCTTGAGGAATGCCCGCACCAAAATGGGTGTCGGCCAGGGGATTCTAATAACTAAGTATTTATTTTAGGAAGAATTAGGATTTAAAATTAAACTATCATGTCTCATGACTTACAGTGGTGATATAAAGCAGGTATCCTTGCCTATAAATTCATTTAAGTTGAAAAAAAGGAGTCTTTTAAAGAAAACCGTTCGCAATAATGATCATCGGCAATACTTAGCATTTCCTAAAATGGTGTAGTATTTGATCGCTGGTGCTGCTCTGAGGGCGTTACCTCACAACAGCCCCGAGGGGGTAGGTATTATCAGGTGGGGAAACTGGGGGTGGCGGGTGGGGGTGGATTGGTTTGTTAACTTGTCCAAGGGTCTGTAGCCAGGAGGTGGCAGAGTGGGGACTTGAACCCAGAATGTAACTCCTTACTCTATTTTGTTGCCTCTCAGCAGTGCTGGTGTGGGGGATGCAGCATAGCACTGGGGGGGATCTGAGGCTCAGAGAGTAGCAAACTCAGTGAGTACTTAGTGCCTCCCAAGCATGTGCTAAGTGCTCTCATGGAGCGGCCATTTAGCCCTTCCCACAGACTCCTGAGACTGATGTCCTTACCCTCATTTATAATCCGTGACACAGTGTCAGAGAGGTAAAGAAGCTCGCCCCTGGGCACGCAGCTGCTAAGTGGTGGAGCTGGGGCTTCCGTTGACACCCACGCCCAGCCGCTTTGCCCCTACCCTGCACTGCCCGCTCCGCGGAGGGAGGAAGGTGTGACTGGGCCCTCGTGCCCCCTCACCATGCTGTCTCTCTCATTATGTTTCCAACTAAATGTATGTTTATTTGTTACTGCTTAGGACATTCGCTATTTAAAAACAACAGGTGATTTGCCCCTGCCCCTGGTTCTCAGCCAGATAGATGAGAGAATCACCTCATTATTTCTCCCCCAACCTTCCCCTGACTTTCTCTTTCCAAACTCAAGAGGACTCGCCTGCGCCTGCACAGGACCCTGGGCTGCTCGCTTCCAGGTGTGGAAACTGAGGCCTGGAAGGAGCGAGGTAGGGAGTAGGGGGTGATGCGGGCTGCTCTGCCTTCCAGAACCGGGTGAACATGACCTACGAGAAGATGTCCCGTGCCCTCCGCCACTACTATAAGCTGAACATCATTAAGAAGGAGCCCGGGCAGAAACTTCTGTTCAGGTGAGTGGCTTCAAGGTTGAGGTGCGAAGGCTGAGGTTGGGTGGGCTGAAAGCCCCCGCAGTTGGGGAAGTGGCTGATTTGCAGCTGGGGCCTGAATTCTAGATTTCTGAAGATACCTGGGAAGGTCATCCAGGACAAGGGCAGCCGAATGGAGCAGCTGGAAAGCCAGGAGCAGGACAAGATGGATTTCAAGGAGGAGATGTTGGAAGTCTCTCCATGAGGGATGCATGGATTCCGGGCACTGATGGACCAGAGACTGAGTCTCCTGTGAAGGCAGCTGTCGGCAAGGCCTCCTCCCTCCTCCTAGGGCATCAGGGTCCCCAGGTGGGTTTTGCACTCACAGCTTCACAACTGTTGTCTTGGACTTTAAAACTGCTGGAGGAACCTGGACATGCTGAGAACTGGGAGGCTTACATTCAGGACATTGTGGGAACATCCTTCTTTGGGTAGGAAAGTTCTGGGGCTGAGTCGGGGCACAGGGCGTGAACTTTGTCCCTGCCGTACCCCTGGCTACCTGCCCAGCTAGGAGAGGTGGCTGAGAACATCCAGCCCAGCTCTTTCAACTTGCAGAAGGAAGCAGAGTTCCCTCACTGAGCCTGAGCTCGCCTCAGCTGTCAAAGGGGCGTGCTCATGGAAACCTGACCTCAGCGGGCTGATGTATGAAACAGACAAAAGGATAATTGCTGTGTCAACCTTTAGTAATAATACAAATAATGATACCTGACATTTAAGTGCTTACCGTGTGCAGTCCTTGTGCTTTGGGTCCGACCTGTATTTTATCTCATTCAGTTCACACACCAACCCTGTGAGGAAACAGAGCCAGAGACTTGTAGAGCTGGGCTGTCTCTGCAGAACCCAGTGTTGCCCCATCTTTTCTCTTAGTGACTCTGAGTGTCTTGGGTGCTTCTCAAGCAGAGGCCATGGCCCTACCTCCCTACCATTGGCATCTTTGGGGAACAACCCCCGTGTCCTCAATTTTCAGTCCCTTGGTGACTCCGACTATGACCCAGTGAAGATTGCCACCCCCTCTACCTGTGGCTTCCTGTGCTTCTGCACCTGTATCTGCCACGTGACTCTGGGCAAGTTGTTCCACCTCTCCGGAGCCTCAGGTTCTCCTCTGTTAACTGGGAATGCTGCCTTGACTGACTTCAGAAGATAACCAGAAAACTTCAGTAAGACAATATCTGTGCTACGTTTAATGTGCGCCTGCTCTGTCCGAGCACTTAATCATATTACCTAAGAAGATTCTGCCAACCAAAAGCTGCTCTAAGCATGAAAATGCCTCTGTCCTATTGGTCCAGCTTCTCCCCTCTGTACCCCAGTCCCCAAGCTCCGACTGGGACCTCCTGAGGGGATTGGAGCCTCTGCCCTTGACCCCCCAGCGGAGGTTGGAGACAAAATGAAAGGAATGTTTTCACTTAATTGAAAACAGAACTTCTTGGGTTTACGTCTGCTTTCTTGGAACAAGGAACCACTTCTGCCTCTTGCCTTCAGAAAACCCCCGTCTGGCTGAACCCAAGTTGCCTGAGTCACTGTACAGGGGAAGCTGATAAGGATTCTTAGACTTTGGGACTCAGAGCAGTAATTGCTCATGAGCAGGGAAACTCCTGGCTGAGTCCTGTCTAGGGTTCTTGGCAATTCCTCACCTGAAGGGACCAGGCAGGGAGTCTTGGCAAACAGGTTCAGCGGGAAAATCCTTGACCCTTCCATCTTCCAGAGACTGTTCTGTTACCTTGACTTTGGTCCAGGACGAACCCACACCCGATAGCCTTTCTCATGATCTCCAACCTACAACTACATGGCTAGAGTGGGCAGGACTGTCTAAATCAACTTGTCTGACTTCTCCTTTTATAAATAACACAACTGAAGTCAGAGACGGTTTGACTTGCCCAAGGTCACATGGCCCAGCTTAGCTTGCTGTCCCCTAACGTTGCCTCATTTCTTCTCGTCTCACATTCTTTTCGTGGGTCCAAGATGTAGAGGTTTACACGGGAGAATGGAGTCATCAGTCACTTCTGCCAGTTATGATGTTGGCATTTGCCTGCTGGTGTGTTAATGGTTGAAAACACCTGCATATTCTAGGGATGGGGTCTTTCCTCCCACACTAGGACTCTTAGGGCCAGGAGTGGGAGGTGAGAGGTCAGCCAGAGTCCCCCACCCTGCCCCCACCCCCAACCCCAGATCCTTATGCTCTCCACTTGGCCCTGGGCTCAGTTCTGCCCTCTCCCAATCTCCCAGGCACATTAGGCTGTGCTCAGGGCTAGACACTTGGGAGCCAGGAATAAAGGGGTTCTTCAGCCCTTCCTTCCATGAGCATTAATGGAGCATCTGCTATGTGAGGAGAGGCTTGGGTTTATCTCCATTTTTTACAAATTAGAGTCCTGAAAAGTCATGAGTCACTGAAAATAACACATTTTAAAATGGACTTCCTCACAAATAATTTTAAAAAGCAGACAAATACATTCTCATGTCCTTTTTTTTGCCAGATTACATTAATGTCAACAGTAAATACTTTATGAAAAAAGTGGTGTATTAAGAAATTCATTAATGAAATAAATGATATGAGTCACTGTGTCCATTCAGTTAAGCCATTTATAGTATTAACCCAGAAGCACAGGCTTTGTGCTTCTCCTTGACATGGACTCTTTTTGAAAAATTATTTTAAAAATTTAATTTTTCAATTGCAGTTTACATTTGATATTATTTTGTGTTAGTTTCAGGTACAGAGTATAGTGGTCAGACAATCATACACTCTACAAAGTGTTCCAGAGCCCACCTGGCACTGTACATATAACCATTATTGCAATATTATCAACTCTATTACCTATGCTGTGCTTTACATCCCCACGACTATTCTGTAACTGCCAATTTGTGCTTCTTAATCCCTTCACTCTTTTCACCCAGTCCCCCAACGCCCAGTCATCAGGCATCTGTTCTCTGCCTCTACGGGCATGACACGGAGTCTAGCTGACAAGGCCTTTTTCCTTCACAAAGAAGCTCCAGCTCTAGCCCCTCTCCAGCTTTATTAAGATATGATTGGCATAGAACATTGCTTATGTTTAAGGCGTACAGTGTGTAGCACTGTCTTTAATTTTGGTGGCCCTGCAACGTCTTGGATGCTTCCTTCAGGGGGCCTGGTTGATACTGTTGACCCACTGTCATCCTTGTGCAGGATCCTAGTGGTGACAGCCTTTCTTGACTTCTTCCTCTGGTCCCTCCCACGATGTTAATCCACATCATCTACTCAAGTATTCTTCCAACAGTTTTAGAGATATGCAGAAAATACATACATTTACAGAACAAGGGCTTGTCTGCAAGCCATTCAGCGTGTGGTGGCAGGTGTGGAGGTGGCGCCGGCTGGCTCAGCTGGAGCAGGTCCCCCCTCCGCACTGGCTTGGCCACTCCTGGGACCTCTGACCTAAGCCTGCCACTGGGACAGCCCCAAGGTCAGGATGAGGACTTTAAAGTCAGTTGTCCTGAAGTCAGAATATGCGTATTTTAAACTTTTTCAAATCATAATCTTGATTTAAAAATTTTTTAATTGAGTTTTAGAGGAGGGGAGGTGAGTGGGGGAAGAGAGAGAGAAAAAGAGAAACATTGACTTGTTGTTCCACTTATTTATATAGTTATTGGTTCAACGCTTGTATATATCCTGACTGGAGATTGGATTCACATCTTTGGCATATTGGGACGATGCTCTAATCAACTGAGCTACTTGGCTAGGGCATAATCTTAAATTTTTAAATACCAAAATCCTTTTACAGTAACTGCTTGTGTGAGGAGGGGTGAAGGTCCTGCCCTTGGGAGCTCACACACCAGCAGGGAAGCAGAAGCAGCTGGTGAGCAGATGTGAGATGCAATGAGAGGCATGCCCACTGGGCCGGTGCTGATGAACAGGTACTGGTGAATTCAGCTTGGCAGGTGCCAGGGAAAGTGTCCCTAAGGAGGATCATGGAAGCTTCTGCTCTGCTTTCTCCTTTCCCTTTTGGAGGGGCGAGGTGTGGAGGGGCAGAGGGCAGTGGGTCTTCTAATCTGGAGGCTCGGGGAGAATGTAGATGAAGGGGGCCCAGGAGTGGGCTGACTGCAGAGGTGAGTCCCAGAGGGAGGATGAGGCGGCCCTGAGGTTCATGCTTAGGCCAGCCTGGCTCCTGAAGATGCTGAAGACCAGGGCAGAGTTGAGACTCCTGTGGGGGAGGAGGGAGCCTTTTGGGAGAGGGAGGGGCTGCCCGTGCCTTATCCACACCACGGGGAATAGCAAGCTGGAAACTCCCAGCAGCTCTGCCTACTCATCCCCCACTTCACGGGCAACTGCTCTGTGAGGGAAAAACCACACTATCGATGCCAGTCCACAGGGAGCCTGTTATTCACCCAGCAGACTTGACAGAAAAGCATGGTCCCAAGCCTTGTGCTGGGGGCGTCCCTGTGCCAATTTACGGGAGCCTGCACAAGGGCGCAGAGACAGGCAGAAGGGCAGGTAGTAGAGTCCTAGCCTGCGCAGACACTCCCCACAGCATTTAAAGGCCTTTTTAGTGACAGCTAGCTGTCTTTGCCCAATTCACCCTGGCCCGTATGTATGGGCTATCTGTTTGTGTGGCCTTGGGCAATGTCTTTTCTCTGCACCCCTGTTTTCTCATCTGTGAAATGAGGGACTTCCTCTGACGCCCAGGTCTAGGCTTGGGGTAGTGAAAACTAAGCCCTTTTCTCAGAAAGAAGTGAAACCAGAAGGAGAAATGATGAGAAGGGCAGCTGGCCTGGGACAGGGGCTCAGCCCAGGCCCATGTTGGTGTGGGGGGAGGGCCGAGCAGAACCCCACACTCATCTCAGGTGGGGCTGCACGGGCACACTGGGCTCTAAGTGGCTTCATTTTTTTTTTTTTTCCCCCAAATTATGTGGAATCCATGAGAAAATGCTAGTGCATGAGGCTCATCCTGGCTTCTACTGGCAAGTGCAAAGCCTTTGATGACAACAAATGATACAAAAAGATAATAAACATAAACAATATAACAAATAGAATGAAACTATCCACTTTGGTAGACAAAATCTTTCAGAATCTGACGTCCATAGGCAAAATTGAAGAGGATTTTTTTCTTTTTTTTTGGCGGGGGGAGGCTAGTTATCTGTGTGGGTTTTTTTTGGTGGTTTCATGGAGGCTAATGCAGAACTGAACACAGTTGGGAAATTTGACTTCTGGGCAAAGATAGTTCAGGGCCACTCCCAAGTAATAGAGATAAGCAGAATGAACACATTAAGCCCCCTTCTGCCCTCCCCCAGGCAGCTTCCCAGGTTGTCACCCAAGAATCTGGAATAAAGTTTGGGAAGGATATGCTCCTTCCAATCCCAAGGCATTCCTTAGCAGTACCTGGGTCCGGTTAATAAATTCTCCCTGGAGGAGCCACTCCCTGATGCTTGCTGGTACCTGGTCCTGTGCAGGAGTCCTGCTGGGCTGTTGCAAATTTTGTGTGACCTCCTGAAACTATCAGAGACTCTATTCTGGCTTCACTGCCCAGGTTTTGGGGGACACAGGATACTTGCTGGGTTCTCTCCTTGGGAGGGCCTGAATCTTAAAGCCATGCCCACCAGGTGGCGCAAAGCCTCTTGTGTTGCTGTTGGGGACTGCTGTCTGCGGACTGTGACACAGCATGCGTGCCTCTACTAGGAGGGAAGTACTACACTCCAGCTCAGGCATAGTCCATAAATAGACATCCAGCCCCTGCTTGCTTGTACACCTCCAGTGACAGGGAGCTCACCACCACTTCTGGGGCAGGGTAGGTAGCAGGAGTAAGGGTGGAACTGAAGGCACCAAAAAACCACCTGTTCAGTGATGTCAGCCTTCCTCTCCCAACCCATAGGTAGATGGTTTCTGAAGTTACTATCTTCCCAGCCTCTTCGTTGGGAGATAACTTATGTCCTTTGATTTTCTCTGTATCCCTGAGTACTTTATCTACTTTCTGAGCAGAGGCCACTATGAGATCTTATATTTTTTGTTCTAAAATTTTTAATTTAATTTATTTGGGTGACGTTGGTTAATAAACTTATATAGGTTTCAGGTGTACAATTCTATAAGGCATCACCTGTATATTCTGTATTGTGTGTTCACCACCCCAAGTCAAATCTCCTTCTATCACCATTTATCCCCCTTTAGCCTTTTCTACCTTCCCCCAGCTCCCTTTCCCTCTGGTGATCACAATGCTGTTATCTGTGTCTATAAGTTTTGTTTGTTTGTTTGTTTAATCCCTTCATGTTTTTCATCCAGTCCCTCAACCCCCTTCCTCTGACAGCTGTCAATCTGTTCCCTATTTATGAGTCTGTTTCTATTTTGTTTGTTAATTTTGTTTATTAGATTTCACATATGAATGAAATCATATGGTACTTGTATTTCTCTGACTGGCTTATTTCACTTAGCATAGTACTCTGCAGATCCATCCATGTTGTCACAAAGGATAAGATTTTTTTCGGACGAGTAACATTCCATTATGAAAATGTACCACAACTTTTATATCCACTCATCTGCTGATGGGCACTTGAACTGCTTCCAAATCTCAGCTACTGTGAATAATGCTGCAATGAACATAGGGGTGCATATAGTTTTTCGAATCACTATTTCAGGTTTCTTCCAATATATCCCCAGCAGTGGAATCATTGGATCATAAGACAGTTCCATTTTCAGTTTGTTTTTTTTTTAAGATTTTATTTCATTATTTTCAGAAAGAGGGGAAGGGAGAGAGGCAGAGAGGGAGAGAGACATCAATGCATGGTTGCTATTTTTTTTTTTTCACCTGCCTTCAGCCACAGACCTGACTGGAGACCTGGTTTGCAACCTGGTTATGTGCCCTGGCTGGGGAATCGAACCTGTGACCCTTGGGTTCACAGGCCAGCGCCTTATCTACTGTGCTACCAGCCAGGGCCATTTTTAGTTCTTTAAGGAAATTCCATACTATTTTCCACAGTGGCTGCACTAGTCTGCATTCCTACCACCTGCATTTGTTTGCTCCATGTCCTCACCAGTACTTGTTGTTTGTTGGTTGATTAATGATAGCCATTCTGACAGGTGTGAGGTCATTGCGGTTTTCAATTTGCATTTCCCAGTGAGACATTTTACAGGTCTGGACACAGGCCAAGGGTATGAAAAGCCTCTCCACCCTTGTCCCACACATACAGGCCTTGATTAGGAATCAAAAGGACTGAGGCTCCCTCTGTTTCCAGTGCCTTTAATGAAGTCAGACCTCTGGGCCTCAGTTTCCACATCTGTGAAATAAATACCACCTACCCTGTGTGTCACATTAAGTTGTTGAGAAACTTCAAATGAAATAAGGTACTAATTTATTTAACAAATACTTATGGAGCATCTACTGCAGGGTGGAGCAAACATAAGTTTAAAGTTGTTCATATGGAAAATAATACAATAATTAATAAATAAATAATACAAGAATAAACTCTGTGTTTTGCATACCCACAACTGCAACCTACTTTTGCCCCACCTTTTATATGTTAGGTATTGTTCTAGAAAATGGGGAATAGAGTGGTAACCAAGTCATAAATAAATAGGAAGAGACATAAATGCTATGACGAGACATAAGAGTCATGTCAAGGGGGCCGATGTCCAACTGAGTTGCCAGATACATGAAAAGCATGTGAAAGTAGGAGCCAGTCACCTTTACCTACATTAGTTTTCCCTTGTAGTCTGTCCCACATCTATGTTGTCTTGGTCTCACCATGAAAGTTATGCCTAAAATAGTCACTGTTGTTATGTGCAATCAAATGCAATCTTAATGGGCATGAATAATGTAGATAGAAAGGCTAGAGGAAGGCCAGTCTCACCCTGAGCCATACCTTTCTACACCTGTCCTTTTCCTGGAAGCCACAGCTAAGACCTCAGAGAGCATGAAGTCTCCTGAACAGAGCTCAAAATGCCCCAGGTCAGGCCCATCTAAACAGCCTGCATTGTTGATAATGCCCTGGCTGGAAAGCCCCAGAATCCCAAATATGACCTTGAAATCCCAGCAAGTCTGATCAGAAAGGAATTCCCCTTGGTCATCTAATCACACTCCCCAGTCAGTGACAAGCTCAGTTCTCAGCTTGTGTGGGTGGGGCGGGTGCAAACCAGAGTCTCAGGGAGCAGATGCCTGGAGACAGGGGCTGGACACGGTGTGTGAATCTTCAGAGAGATTCTGAAACACCTGATAATCATGGGCATCACCATCTGACCTAGTTTTAAGGCTGGAAAAACTGAAGATCAGAAATGTCAGGGGGAGCCTGAGGGTCTGGGATCCCAGCTTTCCTCCAGATGCCCTTTTACACTTTGGAACAGGTCCTGCCAAACTCTCAAGTGAATTTTTTTTTTTTTAAATTTTATTGTTGTATTACATCCATCCCCTTTTTGCTCCCCTCTGTCCCCCTCCCCACTCAAGTGATTTTTTTAAAAAAGTTTTTTTCTGGCTGAACAATGAATGATTCACCAACTTAGGTCTTGTTCAGCCACAAAAAGGAAAATGAGTGGTCAGAGCTAGAGCTAACAGCAGAAGGTCCCCACAGAAATACGTAACAGAAATGAAAGCTCATGGCTCAACTATGCCTTCATTTTGAGCAAGATGAATTCCTTTTTAATGAAGCAAATTCATTCATCCAGCTTTGTAGTGAGGGAGACATGCTAGACTGAAATTTAGCTCCTCTCCTAAGGCAGCCAGGCAGTCCTGATAATCCTGTTTCAACTGTAAGGGTTAGGGTAACTACTGCGTGCATTACAGCTGTCACATACAAATTGAAATCTAAGGGGCTTCACATGATGGACGTTTGTTTCTATCATGCCAGGGTTGGTTGATGGGGTGGGAACAGGATCCTCTCCATGAAGCCATTTGGGGACCCAGGCTGATGGACATACCGCTCTCTTCTTCATGTGGTTGCCATGTTGGAGGTTGACCTCAAGCCAACAGGTGGGGGAGAAGACAGAGCATTGGGAAGGTGTTCAAATGGGCCAGATTGAGGAGGGAGGCATCCATCATTTCTGCCCACATTTCATTGCCAGAATCAAGCAGCTTCAATATCAAGTATGTTCCTTGCTCTTGAAAAATTTGCTGTCCTTATTCATACCACTTCTCTTCCTCTTGCTCCATGGCCAGGAGGCTCACCTGTGTGAATTGTACCAGTGGGCTCCCTTGTCCTCTGCTTCTAGGTGGCCTTGCCAAGAAAGACACTGGCATGAGATCAAAGGACAGTGTAGCCAGTCCCCCCCACCTCCCCAGCCCCTGGGATCCCCCTATCTCTCCTTGCTGGCTTCCATAGGTTGGCTATGTTCCTCTACTGAAGGGCCAGTTTCAGTCACACACCCCCTTCCCATCACCGGTATAGTCACTCCCTCTAAGTTGTGTGTCCCTGTTTCCTCCATATGTACTTTTAGGCGTAGAGGTGGCAACTCCCAGTGTTTCTGGCCCAAGAAACTGCATCGTCATTTGTTGCTTTCCTTATACCCTGCACTCATTCTTGTAAACAGTTTCATTATTAACTGTACACGTGACTCAGAAGGAGTGTGCCATCTGTCTCCTGCTGATACAGACAGCTGCACAAGGGCGCAGAGACAGGCAGAAGGGCAGGTAGTAGAGTCCTAGCCTGCGCAGACACTCCCCACAGCATTTAAAGGCCTTTTTAGTGACAGCTAGCTGTCTTTGCCCAATTCACCCTGGCCTTTATGTATGGGCTATCTGTTTGTGTGGCCTTGGGCAATGTCTTTTCTCTGCACCCCTGTTTTCTCACCTGTGAAATGGGGGGCTGAGCCAGGAAATCTATTTAACTGACTGAATAACAGCCCCTCCAGCTATATGTAGTATCTCAGTTGCCCTGATCTACTTGGCTTCTTTCTTGTGAACCCAAATGCAACTTTCTCTTTCAGGCTCCAAATGAGAGGTAATCCCATAATCCATTGCCTGACATGTATTCTCTCCTAACTTCATTTTAAGGACTGAACTGTGCCCCCTCCAAATTCATGTGTTGAATGAAGGCCTAACCCCCAGCACCTCAGAATGTGATTGTATTTGAAGATATTGACCTTTAAAGAGGCAATTAAGCAAAAACAAGGCCATTTAGCATGGGCCCTAATCCAACTGGACTAGTGTTTTATAAAAAGAGGAGATGAGGACACAGAGAGACACCAGGCGTAGGTACTCACACAAGGAAAAACCATGGGAGGACATGGGGAAAAGGCAGCAACCTGCAAGCCAGAGAGAGAGGCCTCAGGAGAAACTAAACACCTTCAACTTAAACTTCTGGCCCCCAGAACTGTGAGAAAGTACATTTCTGGTGTTAAAGTCATCTACTCCATGGTACTTCGTTGCAGTGGCCCAAGCAGACTAACACATGTTGTGTCCTGGGTTCTAGCCCTTTCAGGTTTCTCTATGTTATCTCTGTACTTTGATAAATTAACCTGTGGTTTCCCTCAATAACATATCTGTACTTGAAACATCCATCTTCAATGCCTAACCCCCTAAGAGAGATTTGCAATGAGCTAATACAGGTGTCAGCCCCTCTTGCTACCCTGCTAATACTTGATTTTGCCTCTGGGAGTGGCTCCCCTCATACTCCATCAGTCTGCTTTCCTTGGCAATGATTGAGGGCCCTATAACCTAGCAGGGCCATTGACAGCAGCTCATTCCCCTGATCACTGCAATTGGTCCACAACTAGCACATGACCTAGGACAGGCCAATCAGAGTTTTTTCCCTGGGACTTTTCTAACTGGATCTGACAAGGAAGTTATCCCCCGGCTGGTAGTGGCCATGTCCTCTGCTATGAGGGGATGCCAGAGAAGCAGAAAGGAAGGGTGAGGTTTCAACAGGCTCTGGACTTCAGGTTCGAATCCTTGGGATTTCTGAGCTGTCCTGATCCCTGTGGATCTCTGTTCAATTTTTTGACACCAACTACTTTCTAATAGTGTCTTCTCACTTAAGGTGGTTTGAGTTGGGATTTTGTCTTATGCAAATGAGAAAGCTCTGACTACATTTTGAAGAGGAGGTACAAGTTTTAATCAACTGATTGTTTGAGACCCTTCAAGATCACTTCCAGGCCTGTCACATAGCTCTATCCTAGGAGGTAAGTTCCCCATCGCTAGAGATTTTTAAGCAGCGAGGAGATCTCCTTTGGGATGAATCAGAGGGAGTTGCTTCATTGGAGCTCAAGAGATTTACCTGGTAAATAAACCGGTAATAATCACTGGTCCTATTGTGTACAGTACAGTCCCCACCTGCTGGGACCAGAGACCTGGAACTTGAATATGGTTCTGGTTTTTTTACATATGCATTGATCAAGAGTTTGTGAGCATCACAGTCATACACCATATTCATAAAATGAAAGACAAAACCCATATGATCATCTCAATAGACACAGAAGAAATATTTGACAAGGTCCAAATGTGTTTATGATGAAAATAACCAACAAAGGTTGGAAGAAAACCTTTTCAACTTGATAAACCTTGCTAAAAAGAAATAAAAAGCATCCAGATTGTTCATAGGTGACATATCATTGTTCATGATATTGTATATAAAAAATTCTAAGGAAAACAATCTATTAGAACTAATGAATAAGTTCATCGAGGCTTCAGAATACACAATTAATCTACAAAAGTCAATCGTATTTATATACACTAACAATGAATAATCTGCAAATGAAATTTTAAAATAATTCTATTTATAGTATTATCAAAAAATAAAACATGTAGGAATAAACTTAAATAAAGTGCAAAAACTAGGCCCTGGTTGGTGAGGCTCAGTAGACTGAGCTCTGGCCTGCAAACCCAAGTGTCACTGATTCAATTCCCAGGCAGGGCACATACCCAGGTTGCAAGCCAGGTCTCCAGCCAGGTCCCCAGCTGGAGGCAAGTGAAAGGCAACCATACATTTATGTTTCTCTCCCTTTCTTCTTCCTTCCCATCCCCTCTTTAAAAATAATAAATAGGCTCTGAAAACTACAAAACATTGTTGAAAGGAATGAAAGAAGACCTAAAATAAATGTGCAGACACTCCATGTTCATGCATCGAAGACTTAATATTAATAAGATGGCAACACTTTTTAAATTGATCTATAGTTTCAGTGCAATCCTTATAAAAATTCCAACTTCTTTTTTTTTTTTTTTTCAGGAATAGAAAAGCTGGTCCTGATGCTTATAAGCAATTGCAAGTGGCTCTGAATAGGTAAAACAATCTTGGAAAGAAAAACAAAGTTGGAGGACCAACATTTCCCCATATCAAAGCTTACTTCAAAGCTAAAGTAACCAAAAAAGTGTGGAATTGGCATAGACTAGACATATAGATTGATAAAAATTGAGGATTTCAAAATAAACCCATATATCTATGGTAACTGATTTTTGATAAGGGTGCCAAGACTATGTATTCAATGGGGAAATAATAGCCTTTTCAAAAGATGGTGTTGATACAACTGGATATTCACATGCAAAAGAATGAAATTGTACCCTTACCTCAAACTATATAGAAAGATTAACTCAAAATGTATCAAAGATATAACTATAAGAACTGAAACCATAAAACTCTTAGAAGAAGACATAGGACTAAATCTTCATGGTCTTGGACTAGGCAATAGTTCCTTAAATATGACACCGAAAGCAGGGTCAACAAAAGAAAAAAAATAGATAAATGACTTCATCAAATTTAAAAAAACCTGAAAAGACAACACAAAAATTGGGGAAAATATCTCCAGAATATATATCTGACAAAAAACCTGTGTCCAGGATATATAAAGAACTCTCACAACCTAATAATAAAAGCCCAAATAACCCAATTAAAAAATGGGCAAAGGACTTGAACAGACACAACCCAAAAGAAGATAAACAAATGGCCAATAAGCACATGAAAAGATGCTCAATCATTAATCATTATGTAAGTGTAAATCAAACCACAATGAGATGCTACTTCACATCTACTGGGATGGTTATAACAAAAAATATGAATGATGACAAGTGTTAGAGAAGATGTAGAGAAATTAGAACCCTCATACATTGCCTGTGCAAATGTAAAATGGTGCAGCTGGTATGGAAAACAATTTAGCAGTTTCTCAAAAAGTTAATATAGCTTTACCATGCAATCCAGTACCTTCATTCCCAAGTACACAATAAAGAAAATTGAAAATATATGTTCACAAAAGTTTGTAAACAGATGTTCACAGTGGCATTATTTGTAATAGCAAAAGGTAAAAAACAGCCCAAATGTGCAGCAGCTGATGAATGGATAAACAAAGGTGGCATAGCCATACAATGGGCTATTATTTAGCTATACAAAGGGATAAAGTTCTGATGCATGCTATGATATTAATGAGCCATGAAAACATTATACTAATTAAAAGAAGCCCAATATGTGCAAAAATTCACATGTTGTGTGGTTTCATCTATATGTATGCAATGAACAGATTAGTGGCTGGAGGCTGGATGGAATGAGGAGAGCACTGTTAATAGGTAGGGGATAGCTTTTCTTTCTTTATTTTTGGGGGGAGGGAGTCATAAACATTTTTTACTTAAATTTAATTTTATTGTTGTTGTATTACATTTATCCCATTTTTTCCCTCACTGCTCTCCCTTGCCCCACCCTCTCCATCCCCTCCCCCACAGTCAATCCTACATGTTGTCCATGTTCATGGGTCACCATGCTAGTTCCTTGACTAAACTGTTTCCCTTCTTTGCCTCTTTCTCCCCCTTTCCCCTCCCCTCTGCACACTGAAAGTCTGTCTTTGTTTCCATGCCTCTGGTTCTGTTTTGCTTGTTTATTTTATTCTTTAGTCTCCTGTATTGGGTGAGATCATATGGTATTTGTCTTTTACTGATTGGCTTATTTCACTAAGCATAATACTCTCCAGTTCCATCCACGTTGTTGCAAAAGGTAGGCGTTTCTTCTTTCTTTCAGCTGTGTACTACTCCATTGTGTAAATGTACCAAAGTTTTTTGATCCATTCATCCACTGATGGGCACTTAGGCTGTTTCCAGCACTTGGCTATTGTAAATAGCACTGCTATGGACATAGAGGTACATAGGTTCTTATGAATTGGGGTTTCAGGATTCTTCAGGTGTAATCTTAGCCGTGGAATCACTCGATCAAAATTAGTGTTTTGAGGAAATTCCATATTGTTTTCCATGGTGGCTGCACCAGTCTGTATTCCCACTGACAATGCACCAGGGTTCCCTTTTCTCCACATCCTTGCCAGCACTTGTTGTTTGTTGATTTGTTAATGAATGGCCATTCTGACAGGTGTGAGGTGGTATCTCCTTGTGGTTTTAATTTGCATCTCTCTGATGGCTAGTGATTTTGAGCATTTTCATGCGCCTATGGGCCCTTTGTATGTCTTCCTCTGAGAAGTGTCTGTTTAGGTTCTTTGCCCATTTTTAAATTTGATTGTCTGTCTTCCTGGTGTTGAGTCATCTATGTGCTTTATATATTCTGGAGATCAGACCTTTGAGGTATCATTGGAAAATATGTTTTCCCATATGATTGGTTCCTTTTAATTTTGCTGATATTTTCTTTAGCTGATCAGAAACTTTTCAATTTGATGTAGTCTCATTTGTTCATTTGTTCCTTTATTTCCTTTGCCCTTGGAAAAGCATTGGTGAAAATATTGCTGAGTGGGGTATCTGAAATTTTACTGCCTCTGTTTTCCTCTAGGACTTTTATGGTGGCATGGCTTATGCTTAAGTCCTTTATCCATTTTGAGTTTGTTCTCGTGTATGGTGTAAGTTGGTGTTGAAACTATATTGTTTTGCATGTGCCTGTCCAGTTCTCCCAACACCACTTGTTGAAGAGGCTATTTTCACTCCATTTTATGCTCCTTCCCCTTTGTCAAATATTAATTGACCACAGAGTCCTGGGTACTTCTGTGCTCTATATTCTGTTCCATTGATCTATATGTCAATTCTTATGCCAGTACCAGACTGTTTTGGTTACAGTGGCCTTGTATTAGAGTTTGATATTCAGTATTGTAATTCCTCCTGCTTTGTTCTTCTTTCTCAAGATTGCTGTGCCTGTTCATGATCATTTTTGGCTCCATATACATTTTTGTAGTATTTTTTCTAGACCTGTGAAATATGTCATTGGTATTTTAATTGGGATTACATTGAATCTATAGATTGCTTTGGGTAGTATGGACATTTTTATGATGTTAATTCTTTCCATCCATGAACATGGTATATGCTTCCATTTCTTTGTACCTCCCTTAATTTCTTTTTTCAATGTTCTGTAGCATTCTGAGCATAAGTCTTTTACCTCCTTGGTTAAGTTTATTCCTAAGTACTTTACTTTTCTTGTTGCTATGGTAAATGGGTTTTGTTTTCTGGCTTCTATCTCTGATGTTTCATTATTGGTATATAAAAATGCCTTTGATTTCTGAATATTGACTTTATATTTAGCTATTTTGCTCAATTTGCTTATTAGGTCAAGTAGGTATTTGGTGAAGTCTATCAGGTTTTGTATATACACTATCATGATAACTGCAAATAATGACAGTTTTACTTCCTCCTTTCCAATTTAGATGCCTTTAACTCATTTTTCTTATCTGATCACTATGGCTAGAACTTCCAAAATGATGTTAAACAGAAGTGGAGAGTGTAGACAGTCTTGTTTTGTTCCTGATCTCAGGGGGAAAGCTTTTAGCTTTTGCCCATTGAGTATGATGTTGGGTGCAGGTTTCTCATTTATGGTCTTTATCATGTTGAGATATGCTCCCTCTATTCATATTTTGCTGAGTGTTTTTATTATAAATGGTTGCTGTACTTTATCTATTGCTTTTTCAGCATCCATTGATATGATCATATGGTTTTTGTCTTTCATTTTGTTTATGTGGTGCATTATATTTATTGATTTGCAAATGTTCTACCATCCTTGCATTTCTGGGATGAATCCCACTTGATCGTGGTGTATGATTTTTTAATATATTACTGGATCCAGTTTGACAATATTTTGTTGAGAATTTTAGCATCTGTGTTCATCAGAGATACTGGCCTATTGTTTTCTTTCTTTGTTGTGTCTTGACCTGGTTTTGGGATTGGAATAATATTGGCTTCCTAGAAAGAGTTTGGGATTCTTCCCACTCCTTGGATTTTTTGTAATAGGTTGAGAAGGATAGGAATAAGTTCTTCCCTAAATGTTTAGTCAAATTTGCCTGCGTAGCCCTCTGGTCCAAGGCTCTTGTGTGCTGGGAGTTTTTTGATTACTGCTTCAATTTCACTAGTTGTTATTGGTCTATTCAGGCTTTCTGCTTCCTCTAGATTCAGTTTTGGTAAATTATACATTTTCAGAAATTTGTCCATTTCACCCAGGTTGTCAAATTTGTCATATTGTTGTTATAAAGTAATTTTTTATAATTCTTTGTATTTCTGTGGTATCAGTTGTGATTTCTTCTGTCATTTCCGATTTTGTTTATTTGGATTCTCTCTCTTCTTTTCCTTGATGAGTCTGGTTAAAGGCTTGTCAATTTTGTTTATTTTTTCAATAAACCAGCTCCTGGATTTATTGATTCTTTGATTTATAGTTTTAGTCTCTACACCATTTAATTCTGCTTTGATCTTAATTATTTCCTTCCTTCTACTTGCTCGGGGCTTTGTTTGTTGTTGCTCCTCTAGTTCTTGTAGCTTTATGGTTAGGTTGTATAAACTTCTTCTAACCTTTTTTAGGTAGGTCTGTATTGCTATGAAGTTCCCTCTGAGGACTGCCTTTGCTTTGTCCCATAGTTTTTGGGCTGTTGTGTATTCATTTTCATTTGTTTTCAGGAACTTTTTGATTTCTTCTTTGATCTCATTGTTAACCCACTCATTACTTTATAACATGTTATTCAGTCTCCATGAATGAGAATGTTTTTTGTTTTTTTTTTTTGTTTTTTTTCTCCCTGGGATTGGTTTCTAGTTTCAAGCCATTGTGATCTGAGAAGATGTTTGGTATGATTTCAGTTTTCTTGTATTTGTGGAGGCTTGTCTGTGTCCTACCAGGTGGTCTATCTTTGAGAATGTTCCATGTGCATTTGAAAAGAATGCATGTTTTTCTTCTTTGGGGTGAAAAGTTCTGTATATATCAGTTAAGTCCATTTTCCCTCTCAAGTTAAGAAAGTTTTCTATCATTACTTTTTAAAAAAAAATTTATTGTTGTTGTATTACATCCATCCCCTTTTGGCTCCCCTCTGTCCCCTTCCCCACCCACCCATTTCCCCCAATATCATTACTTTTTAAAACAGGTTTTCTATCCCTTGTTTCTCTTCTCATTCTGGTATCCCTATGATATGGATATTATTTTGTTTTATGTTGTCTTGCAATTCTCTTAAAATTTCTTTATTCTTTTCCAGTCTTTTTTTCATTTTGTTGCACTTTCTTGGAATATTTTTCTACATTGCCCTCCAGCTCACTGATCCATTTCTCTGTTTCCTCTTGCCTGCTGTTTATTCCTTCTACTGTATTCTTCAAGTCAGAAATTGTATTCTTCACTTCCTCCTGGCTTTTATTGATAGTTTCTATGTTCTTTTTAATGCTGATATAGTTCTCAGTAAGTTCCTTATAGCTTCCCTGGAGTTTTCTGTAGTTCCTTTGGAGTTGTTTGTAGTTCCCCTGGAGTTGTTTATAGTTTTCTTTGAGCTTACTGAGCTCATTGAGCTTCTCAATCATCATTATTTTGATGTTTGTTTGCTTGCCTCTATTTCATTTAGTAATCTTCCTGGGGATTCCTCCTTTCCTTTTGGTGATAGACTGTTTCTTTTTCTCAACATTTTTAGGTGTCTCTTCTTGTTTTCTCAGAGTATAGGATTCCCATGCCATTCCCTCACAGACTTACTTCACCCATATCTGGGATAGCTTTTCAATGATGAAAATGTTCTGAAAGTAAGGAATATACTAAAAACTATTGAATTGTACACTTTAAAAGGGTGAACTTTATGACATGTCTCTTTCTGAATTAGGTCTCAATGAAGTTGTTATTAAAGAGAAAAAGAATTTATGAACAAATAAAGCCTTTGTAGAGTTTCAGCTTCCCTGAAGAGAGCAGCAAGTCAAGGGCACTTTCCTAGGACTATAGGAGGGAGAGGCAGCATAAGAGTGATAACCCAGGTTTTGAATATTGATGGTCATGAGTTGGAACTGCCTGCTTTCACCTCTTATGAATTATGAAATATTAGGACCCTGATTCTCTCATATAACATGCAAATAGTTTCTAACTTGTAGGGTTCTTATGAGGATTAACTGTTTGATAGTTTAAAGGAGTTAATAAATGACAGCTATTATCATTATTTTCTCTTGGACGCAGATGAATGAGGTCTATGGGAGAAAACTTTGCCTTGGACAGTAGGTGGAAAGAAGAAGCTTAGCAGTCTCATGCTAGATACTAAGTGTTTGCACCAAAGTCAGCCCACACCCTGCTTGGCTGGGCTGGTAATTCATAATTCTGCTTTCAAATGAACAGCAGCAGTTGGTAGATCAGGACCAACATCTCAGAGGGGTTGAAAGGTTTTTCATAATCAATCTTTGATTCTTATGTAATAACAGATGATTTAATTTCTTTCTTACTGCTTTTTAAAAAATTTTTGTTTGTTTGTTTGTTTGTGCTACTTTCAAGTTTTCCACCAGGAAGAGGTATCTGATTAAAGTGTTATCAGAAAACATGATTCATGGCATTATTGCCCTTTGTCTAGACTTTTCTTTCTTATATCTTGAATGGCTCAGTTAAGATGAGTGTTTGTAAGCACCCATCAGGTTCAGTTGGAAGAAACAAAAATGTAATCAGCTAATTTTAGCAGAAAAGAAATCAAGGATTTACAAAGTCATAGGAAGGGTTGGAGGAGTAGGTTCCAAGTGGGATCTCAAGGAATGTTCTGGAATACCACAACCAGACAGCAGGGGGCCATCCTTGCTCCCTGAGGGAGTGGCCACATGCTGGAATGATACTGAGAAATACATAACTTCTTTTGACTTTGCTTGTCCCAGCAGCAGCCAGGTAACCCCACCTTACTTGCTACTCCCACTTCTTGGGCCAGGACATCTAATTGTTAGATGCAAATTCTCATCTGAAACTCCAGCACAAAGGAGTCTTGAAAGTGTGCTTTTCACCTTTTAGCCCCTGCAATAGAGGAAGGGCTGTGACCCTCGGAGGAGATTGGGATGGACGTGCATAGAGCCAATCCATCAAGATTGGTCTCCTAATATTAAGATTATAACATTTAATTTGATTCAATACTTATTTGAGCTAAACAACTGATGATCCCTTTTTTTGTATGAAGTTTATATTTGCAGTGTGAAATGACTTTTTTTTCCCATTTGTGAAGTCTATAAATTTACCTCTGAAGCCCTGTCTATGATCCAAGCCCTGGAAGCATGGAGAAGGGGTTTCCTTTGAGGGGTCCTTGTATTGAACTCTGAGTGCTTTATAATTTGCTGATGCTGAAATGAATAATCACCTTCTCTATAGTGAGGCGCTCCTGTGTGGTGTAGGAAACAACAACTTCCATGTATTCTTGTGAACATAATGAGCACTTCCTGGAGGAAACAATATACTTGATAAGTTGAATATTTTTTTCAATAAAAACCCAGCTGCTCAAGAACAAACTCAGAGGCCAAGGCGAATTTGAGAAGATGTTTATCTTCACAAATAGCGAAGAAAGACAAATTAAAACAAAAGTAGCTCATCCAATCTTCAACCAGACACAGGCTCGGCAGCTCCTGTGGGTCACACAGCTGGAGGTGCTGAGGTGCAAAGTTTTGGAAGGGAACTTCAGTGTGTCTCCCCTGCGTCCCAGCCACTCTATTTCTGAGAATATGCCTTTAAGAAACATTTTCACATAAACATAAAAATATATTTATAGAGATACTCTCTGACGTACTTAGTTACTACTATAAAATCTTGGGAAAATTCAAATGACTAGCGATGGACTTTAGATAAGTAAATATAATGGAATGCTATGCAGCCAAAGTAGAACAGTAGATCCTTAAGTCCTGATGTGCAAGGGACATGTGGACACTCTTAAAGGTGCAGAGGTGGGTCTCTAGGTCCTTTGCAAAATAGTGATGCCACCCTGATCTATGAACATTTGGAATTGGTAAAACCATGATTCAGAGAACATGGCACAGCAAGGCTTAGGTTGATTTTGTTCTGTAAGATAATTTGGATAAATTATATTAAGGAATTGGACTAAAGGTGTGGGATATTCTTTTCATGTTTTCCATTAAGTTATAAGAATTGTACTTAACTCTTGGTGGTCCCAATGAGAAAGGGGAAGTTGGATCTGAATGTCCTAATCACCAACAGCCTTGGTTTAAAAGAGGTGACCTAGCCCTGGCTGGTAGCACAGTGGATTAAGTGCTGGCCTACGAACCCAAAGGTCGCTGGTTCGATTTCCATCCAGGGCACATAACCAGTTTGCAAGCCAGGTCTCCAGCCAGGTCTGTAGCTGGAGGCAGGTGAAAGGCAACCATATATTGATGTCTCTCTGCCTCTCCCCTTTCCCCTCTCTAAAAATAATAAATTAAAAAAAAAAAAAAAAAAAAGGTGACTTAGACATGGGCCAGCTGATTTTGGTCCACCTCCTCATCCCCTCTCTCATCTTTGCCTATCTAAGTTGAGGCGCAAAGTGAGGGATGCTGCAAGTTCCACTCTAGAGTTGAAAGTTTCAAGGACAAACATCATCAGCTGAAGGCTGAGAAGCCAGTTGGTAAAATGTGATTTTCTTAATGTCACCTTACATAAAATACAGGGCATGGTTGAACATCTCTTGAATATTGATCGTCTCTTGGAGTCTGAAGACTTTCACTTACTAAACTTGAAAAAGAAACTATTTAGCGTCCTGTTCACGCCTTGTGGAGAGAAAAGACTTGGAGACCAAGATTCAGGCGCATAGCAGGTTTATTGGGGTTAAAGGAGAGGGGCAGGGGAATGGAAGCGGGCGGGGAAGGGAAGGCGATGGCAGTCCAGAGTCCAACTAGGAACTGGCTGGAGCTCGCACCAGAGGCTGTACTCTGCTGGAATTTTATACTAGTTACAGGCATTGCAGCCTGGAAGTTTGCAAGGGTCCTGGCCTGCCTGCTGATTAGGGGAAGTGCCCTCTAGTTAGTGTATTTTGGGGCATATGCCAAAACCAGTCAGCCATCTCTGTAGCTTGCCCTACTTGGGGGCACATTGTCAAAACTGCAAAACTCTCAGTTCTGCAACTATTGCTGCACTCAGCAACTTTCCATCAAGCCCGTATCATCCTAACATTTAGGGCTTGGGATGGAGAAGGGAATCTCCCCGACTCTTTGGCTAAAAAGTCCCTGAAGACAATGCTTATTATGGAACCAACACAAAATCATAAACAGAAAAGAAAAACAAGAGAGAGAGGGGATTGTGGAACAGCATATATTGAATATTCCCATCTGTGAAAATGATGGTGATGATGATAAATGATGCTATGCTATTTTCTACGTAAAGGATCCCAGAAAAGCTTATACAAAACAGTGACGATCTCCAAGGTGTGGGGTATTGTGGGGTTTCTGCTATTTTAAGTCATATGCAGACCCGTATTATTATTATATAGTGCAGTAGAAATCACCCAGCAGGCTTGCCTGCCTGTCAGTAAGCTCCTGTTTTGATAAGACAACACCTTCAATGTCACATTTTCTGGTTCCCTGCTGGATGGGGAGTGATCTTTCTTATCAACGGAGAGGGCAGTCATTCGCTAAAGCAAAAGTCCACCTTTTCCCTGAAACACGGCTCCTTCCTGCTTGGGCCTGGTGCCTGAGATCCAGCCATCTGATCACGTTCTCTGGGAATTTCAGGACGGTCAGAGCGCCTGATTCTCACATTTCACCTCCTGGACAATCTCTGCTGGTGGAAACCTGATCCTACCCTGTTTTTGGAAGTCGGAGCTGACTAAGAATGACAGTCATGAAGGGCAGAAAAACTGTGAGTAAGGCTTTGGGAATTAACCTTGGCTTCAGTTTCCTTGTTATTGGCTTTACATTTTTAATTTCAAGATTAATTAGTGCCAATTTTATTTCATTTGATTTCTTCTTCTTTTTTTTTTTAGGGCCAAGAAGAGAAAACTTTGCAAAACTTTGTTCTGCCGGACAATCAATGGGCAGTGAGGGCGCCATGCTCCTGAGAGCTTCCCCCCAGCACAGAGGATATTTCCGTGGGTCCCTGACAGAGGAGATAGCTGTCCCACCCTGAGCCAGGCTGTGTATGAAAGAGTGTGTATTAGTTTCCTGTCCTGCAGCAAATGATCACAAACTTGGGGTCTTAAAACAATTTTTTTTTTTCTTTTATAGGGGACCAGAGGTCCAAACTCAAGGTGGGTGCTCTCTGCAGGCTTGGAGGGAGAATCCATTTCATGCCTTTGTCCTGGACCATCCAGTTGCCTGGAGCCTTGGCTATGGGCCTTGATTTGCACGGGCTTCACTCCAGTTTCCGCTGCCCACTGTACCTGGCCATCTTCCCTCTGTGTGTCCTTGGCAGCCTCAAATCTCCTTCTGCCTTTCTCTTACAGGGATATTTGTCGTTGGACTTAGGGTCCACTCTATGCTGAGGATGAATGTTACCTTGAGGTCCTTAACTTAATTACACCTGCAAAGACTTTTTCCAAGTAAAGTCACATTTACCAATTCTTGGGGTTTGGGCTTGGACATGGTCTCTTGGGGGTTAGTATTCACCCCACTGCTGAGAAGGATCAAGGGAACTGAGGACAGTTGCTACTCTAATTAGTCATGGCACGTTGTACCTGTCACGGAAGTCCCCACTGGCTAAATTGCATCCGACCCCCAGCTGAGACCTAGCTGGAAGATGTGTGTAAGGAAACCCACACTTGTGGAAGAAATTGTTGCTCTATGGAAGGAGGAATAGGTGGGCACTTTGGGGCTGGGGGTCAGCCCCTCAGAAACAAGAGACCCCTCATCTCCCCTCAGCTTGTTGTCACTCCTAGCCCTGGTGCTATGGGGCCCCCACTCAGATGTGAAGGCTTGATTTGGGTTTGTTCAATGTCTGGCGAGCTGGAACCACTGCTTGGCATTCTTGGCATGTGACGCAGAAGGCCTGGTTTGCAGCTTGGGTGCCTCTGTGATACAGAGACTCAGGGCAACATGTCCGAGGCCCGCCGGGGACAGGCGGAAGCTTTCCATAGCGCGCAGCTGCAGTTAGGGAGATACCCCCAGAATCCTCTTTTTAAACCCCCTTTGCCAAAAAAGGGGCCAACCATTTCTAGAATTCACCTGGTGGGGGACCAACCTGGGAAATAATGTTAACTAATTTAAAAAAATGGAATATGTAAATCATTCATAGTTACTATAGAAAATGTGGAACATTAGGCAAAGAATAAAATAAATAAATAAAAATCACCTACAATTCTATTCCAAATGAAAGTCATTTAAAATATTTAGATGATTATACTTCCAATTTTAAAAACACATATGTAATGATTTAATTTGATATCATTTGTCTTGTTCTGCATATGCAATTTTATACCTTGATATTTCCACTTAATGTTATGTCACAACATATACATATATGTGGAAGTAAACTGTGTATACAAGGCATAGTTACACATTGACAATAGTTATTTATTGTATGTTTATTAATTACTTCTAAATTTGTTTTTATTTTTGCATTTATTTATTCTTGCATCTTTTATAAAATAAAGACAGTAACCCTTTGCCTGAACTATTGGTTGCAAATAATTTTTTCAAGTTTGGCTGTCTGCCTTTTGAACTTTTATAGTGTTTTGGATATGCAGAAATTTATAATTCTGATTTATTCAAGTCTATCATTCTCTTCTTATATGACTTCTTTCATTATAGTTTTTATTCTTTAAAAGCCCTTGGCCCAAATTTATTTTCTACCTACTTCTTTAGTTTTTTAAAGTGGTATTATTTTTAACCCTAGTTGGTGTGGCTCATTGGGTTGGGTGTTGTCCTGCAAACCAAAAGGTCACTGGTTTGATTCCTGGTCAGGGTATATGCCTGGGTTGTGGGTTAGGGCCCCAGTCAGGGTGCCAACAAAAGGCAACCTCTCACATTGGTGTTTTTCTTCCTCTTTCTCTCCTTCCCTCCCCCTCTCTCTAAAATCAATAAGCATGTTATCAGGTAGGGATAAACAAATACAAAAGATAGACAAATAAATGAATAAATGAAGTGGCATTATTTTTACATGTAATGCTTTAATGTACTTGGAAATTACCTTAAACTACAGTATAAAGTGTAGATCTAAACTGATCCAATCAATTTCTCCAGTCCCATTTGCTGTATAACCCACCTCTTCTTGTGGGTTTTCAAGCTTTCTTTCTGACACATGGAGTTAATGTCACTTGGAATGGTTTCAGAGCTGTTGTTCTCCATTGACTTGCCTGCTAATTTTTGTTAGCAAAACCTTGTTTTACTTCTTTAGCTTTCTGATACATTTAATATCTGTCAGAGAACATATCTCATCCTCATTCCAATTATTTTTCTTTTCCAAAAAATTTATAGTAACCTTTCCAGGTGAAATATAGCCAGCAAAATTTTGTCAGTTTCTAAATTTTAATTGTGTCAAATTCTTTAGAATTTTAACTGGAAGTGTAGTGAACTATGAATTAAAACTTTTTTCATGAGCTTTCTATTCAAATGTATGGATGTTTCCATATTTTCTCACATTTTTATATTGCCTGTAGGTCTCATACTTCCATATTTCTTCTTCTTCTTTTCTTATTGTTATTCTATTACAATTGTCTCAATGTTCCACCGTAGCTCTTCAGTGCCCTGTCCCCCTGTTCCCCCACCAACTTCTACAGTCAATCCCCACCCTTACTGTACATCTCTATGGTTCATTTATTCATGTTCTTTGGCTTGTCCCTTTCCCTTCTGCCCCCTTTCTCTTCCTTTCTCTTCCCCTCTGGTCCCTGTCAATCTGTTCCTTGTTTCCATGCCTCTGGTTCTTTTTTGCTCATTTGTTTGTTTTGTTCATTAGGCTCCTCTTATAGGTAAGATCATATGGTATTTGTCTTTCACTGCCTGGCTTATTTCATTAAGCATAACACTCTCCAGTTCCATCTGTGCTGTCACAAAAGGTAGGACTTCCTTCTTTCTTTCTGCTTCATAGTATTCCACTGTGTAAATGTACCACAGATTTTATCTGCTAATCCACTGATGGGCACTTAGGCTGTTTCCAGCACTTGGCTATTATAAATAATGCTGCTATGAACATTAGGCTGCATAGGTTCTTTTGAACTGGTGTTTCGATGTCTCAGAATTCTTAGAGTATATTTCCAGCAGTGGAATTGCTCATACATTTCTTTCTTAGAGAAGTTAGAGTATCTTTTCATTGTTATTGTGGGAAAGCTTTTGAAGGGTGATTTCATAGCCTACTGCCTCTTTAGTCTGAGTTTCCACAACCAAATACTACTTCACGAGTGGCCCTGGACAGTAACAAATAAAACCCTGAACCCAAACCCTGCCACTATCACAGGTCTCTAATTACTTTGGAATCATTAAGCCAGGGCATCAAAGAAATTTGATGTTAAAGCACCCCAACCAGGGACCAAACTCACTACCCAGCTATGATGTGTCATGACCAAGAATTGAACCCATGACCCTTCAGTTTATGAGACAATGCTCCAACTAACTGAGTCACACCTGCCAGAAAAACAGTGAGGGCAATTTTATTTTGTTTTATTTATTTAATTTTTAAAAACAATTTTATTTATTATTTTTAGAGACAGGTGTAGGGAGAGAGACAGAGAGGGAGAGAGACATCAATGTATGGTTGCCTTTCACCTGCCTCCAGCTACAGACCTGGCTGGAGACCTGGCTTGCAACCTGGTTATGTGCCCTGGCTGGGGAATTGAACCAATGACCTTCTGGGTTCGCAGGCCCACGCCTTACCTACTGTGCCGCCAGCCAGGGTGTGAGGGCAACTTTAAATTAAGTAATTTAAATCGACTGAATGCCAATTTGAAAAAATTTTTAAAAGAAGCTGAATTGAGATTCTGATAAAGATGAAGACGAAGGTAAATGTGTTTTTCCTACACACAACTATAGCAAAATTTTACAATTAAACTACAAAACAGATATCACCCAGATTTGTTAGAAAGTTGAGCTGTATGAAAGTCCAACAACCAAGGATTTTAAAACACACATTCATCTAGACAGGAGAGATGGTGGAACAGGTGGCCTCACATTCTTGTGTGGTAGATAAAAATCAGGAGGGATACCTGGGGAGCAAGCGATCCCAACCCTAGCTAGACCACACTACCCAGTCCAGGGGTCCAGTGCAAGAAAAACAAGTCCCCATAACTTCTGGTTGTAAAACCAGTGGGGATTACGGTGGCGGGAGAAACTACTGGATTCTCGAGACTCCTCTTAAAGGGCCTGCAGTGAACCTAGGACTCATGCAGACCCACAACCTCCAGGATTCAGCACCAGGGCAACATCTAGAAAGGCACAAGTGGCATATGGGGAGAAGGGGAGGAAGGGAGCAAGTGCAGGTAGACAGTTTCCTCCCGAGCAACCTCCAGAGGCCGAGCTGCAGCATTGCCCCCTCTCTGAGCCCTCGCCATGCAGAACCACGAAGTGGGGGAATGAGTTGCCTCACTTTGATGACTACCACACAATTTACAGGTGCCTTTCCTACAACAAGCCACACTACTAAGACAGGGAGTCAAAGCAACTCTACCTAATACACAGAAACAAACACAGAGAGGCTGTCAAATTGAAGAGACAAAGAAATGTGACCCAAATAAAAGAACTAAATGAAATGGGGATAAGCAACCTATCAGATGCAGACTTCAACCACTGGCTGTCAGGGTGCTCAAAGAAATTATTGGACACTGCAACAGCATAAAAAAGACCCAGGCAAAAATGCAGTTTGCATTAAATGAAATAAAGAAAAATCTATAGGGAACCAATAGTGCAAAGGATGAAACCTAGAATCAGATAAACAATTTGGAACATAAGGAAAAAACAAGCTGATTAGAATAGCAAGAAGAATAAAGAATTTAAAATAACAGCAACAAACAAGGATAGAATAAGGATCTTCTAGGACTTCTCCAAATGTAATGACATACAAATCATAGGGGTACCAGAAGAGGAGAAGAGGAAGAGGAAGAAATGGAAGACTTATTTGAAAAAATAATGAAAGAAACCTTCCTTATTTAGTGAAGAGAATAGACATAAAAGTCTAGGAAGCACAGAGTCCCAAACAAGCTAGATCCAGAGAGGATCACACCAAGACGTGTTATAATTAAAATGCCAAAGGTTAATGATAGAGAATCTTAAAAGCAGCAAGAGAAAAAAAGAAAGTTACCTACTAAGGAGTTCTGATAAGACTGTCAGCTGATTTCTCAAAAGTTACTTTGCAGTCTAGAAGGGACTGGCAAGAAGTATTCAAAGTGATGAAAAGCAAGGACCTACAACCTAGATTACTCTATTCAGCAGTTATTTAGAATGGAAGGGCAGTTAAGGTGCTTCCCAAACAAGGTAAAACTAAAGGAATTCATCATCACCAAGCCATTATTATATGAAATGTTAAAAGGACATTTGAGAAAAAGATCAAAACTATGAACATTAAAGTGGCAACAAATTCACAACTATCAACTGAATCTAAAGAACAAACTAAGCAAACAAGCAGAACAGAAACAAAATCATAGATATGGAGATCAGTTGGAGGGTTTTCAGCTAGGAGGGGGAAGGGGAAGAATAGGGGGAAATGTACAGGGAAAATGTACAAGAAGCACAAATTGGTAGGTACAAAATAGATGGAGGATGTTAACAACAGTATAGGAAATAGAGCTGCCAAAGAATTTATATGCACAACCACTGGACATGGACTAAGGAAGGGGATTACTAGAGGGAATGGAGATACCAAGCTGAGGGGGGTGGGTGGGATTGAGACAACTGTAGCAACATAATCAATATAATGTACTTTATTAAAAGTTTTAAAATTGTTTTTTTAAGATTTTTATTTATTATTTTCAGAGAGAGGGGAAGGGAAAGAGGCAGAGAGGGAGAGAGACATCAATGTATGGTTGCCTTTCACCTGCCTCCAGCTGTGGACCTGGCTGAACACCTGGCTTGCAACCTGGTTATGTGCCCTGGCTGGGAATCGAACCAGCGATCTTTGGGTTCGCAGGAATAAAATATACTTTAAAAAATAGAAAAAGAAGCTGAATTGAAATGTAAGGAATTGTTGAACCTCAAATACTTTCCCTCGTTATATTTCATTTCCTACAAGATTCCTCCAAGGTAAAAATGGCTTATGAAATAAACATTTTTTTTTAAAGATTTTATTTCATTATTTTTTAGAAAGAGGGGAAGGGAGAGAGGCAGAGAGGGAGAGAGGCATCAATGTATGGTTGCCATTCACCTGCCTCCAGCCACAGACCTGACTGGAGACCTGGTTTGCAACCTGGTTGTGTGCCCTGGCTGGGGAATCAAACCTGCGACTTTTGGGTTCGCAGGCTGGCGCCTTAACCACTGTGCTACCAGCCAGGGCGATAAACATATTTTTTAATTAAAAAAATTGTTACTGTGACTGAGATATTTCCTGCCATCACAACTTCTAACTGGTTATATAGAAATAAAGTATATAGAAAATATGGTAAATAACATTAAATTTAAAAACTTGATTTTTTGTGTGCTTATTTTGTGCACAGCCTCCTTTTTATTATAATTATTAATTATAATTTATTAATTCTAATTTATTTTCATAAATAACCAGTTGATCCCCATTTTATGACTATGTATATTTTTATAAGTGATTATTTTGCCTTCATTATATCTATTACCTATATCTATCTATATCTGTATCTATATTTGTATCTATATCTATATCCACCTATATAAGGAATCTAAAATGGAACCAGATGACATGAAATGGAGAATCTCATGTGTGTACCCTCAGGAGATCAGAGACTGAGTTTTATTAAATGCCTGATTTACAGAAAACAGAGACTATTTTCCTGACCAATTGACATCCACCAAGAGTCTCTCCCCATCCTCAAGCCAATGAAGCTAGTGCTTGGTCTCTGGCTGGACCCCTCCATGCCTGCAACTACAGCTTGCCCTAAGCGGACTTGCCTGTAGCTTGCTACAGTATGTGTTTCTAGAATTGCAATTCTTCAGCTATTCCCAAGTAAACTCAAATTTCTGATAATTTGAGCTTGCCTCAGTTTACCTCCTTGCTTAGGTTGACAGTCAATAGTGTCAGAAGTGGGATCCAAAGGAGATGACCTTCAGAATCAAGGAAGGTACTCGTGCTGAGCCCCTTGAGTTCAAAGCTTCTGGGAATTGCCTTTCACTTCTGGTTTGGTGAGCTCTCTTCTGAGTTTTGAGCACCCTCCTTCTGGCTGAGCTCTCTGACTTTATTAGAGATTTGGGTAAGGACAGATTGTCCTTCTGGTAAGGACTCATTTGGTTTCTGAATTAGGATGTGCTTGGTTTAGGTTTAAATGTGTGGATTTTTCTGAAAGTAAAACTAAAACTAAAATTGGTGGGTGCAAGTTGAGCACTTAAACGCTGCTAGAGTACTTGCCCCCTTTATGTGGGAGACAAATGCCTCTGAAACAAGGATAATGTGGTCACAGGCAGTCAAGTTTTACCGTTGCTTACCACCCACAAAGGACTTCCATGCAATGAGGGATGATTGGTCCTGTCACCAGGAAAAAGTAGAATCTCACAAAAAGCACACTGTCACACAAAACCAAGGTCCCAAACCTACACACACCCCTTAGGCTATCTAGGATTTTTTTTTTTTCTTTATTCTTGGGAAATCTCTAAAAATGTGATCCTGGTCATCTAAACACTTCACAGATGACCCCTCTTTAGGAAACTTGCCTGGTTTCATGTTTCAAAAAAATAAAAAAAGGTCTCTCCTCATGTGCACAGGCTAATTTTACTGAAGAGGACCTGGAATTACACTGGCTATTATGAGAAATATTCCAATTAGACAAGATTATTCATTTAAGAAGTACACTTGAAAGCAAGGATTCTCAATGGGATAGCTATTCTAATTGGCATTCAGAAGGTTCCAAAAGACTTCAAAACTTCCAAATAGCTTCTTTCAATAGCTTCATTGAAAGACTCATCGCAAAGGTTAATGAAAAATTAAAGACTTAAGAGGTATCTCAAAGGCTATAAGACTTATGTAATTCCTACTGCTCCTCTCATTTTATTAATCATCTGTCCAAATTGTTGCGCTCTGAAGAGATTACATGACCATAAACAAAAGTCTTCCAATTTAGTGGACTTGCAGACACCCCTATATCTTCCTTTGAAGATATGGGCCCCTCCCAGGGCTAACAGCACACTGAGAAACTTTCTGATAAACCGCTACTCATTATTTCCTTAATCAGCCAAAGGGAAACTAAAATTAAACTTGGTGGAATTCTGGTAGATACCAGAACTGCACTTCCAACTTTGAACCCTGCTTGCTTTGCAGCCAGCAGATCGGGCCCTGGGAAAACGCAGCAGCCTGTGAAGGGTGTGCATTCTTACCAGAATCAGCTCTCCAGAATCTCTGTCTGTAGTGTCCAGTCGAGAGAGGAAGATAATATTTCATGTTACCCATTCTTTTCTAAATCCATAGCCATTGATTATTGATGCTTCCTCTCCCAGGGACAGCTGTTACCTTCTTGTTTGCCTTATTTTGTGTCCTGAGATAGTGGCTTGCCAATCATGAGGTTGGAGGCCCCAAAATATGGTGGGACAGAAATGTGGGCTTCATCCCACTTGTAGCGAGGGTCTATTGTCAGACCTCAGAAGAATTTCTAAGTCTTTCTTTCTTTTGGTTATCTTTGGGAGTGGCTCTGCATATTAGGAAGGTATTACCTTTTGCAACCTCTTTGCGGGGGCGGGGGGTGCCTTTTGGCTCCATGGGGTTGTTCAGTGCTGCCAGGAATATTTACTGTTTGCCCCAGCTGAAACCTGATAAAATCTTCTAAAGGGTTTTTTAAAAAGTAGCTCTATGGTCAGAAGCTGGTCAAATTAGAAGTTGATTCTACCTGCTATCTATATCTATATCTAGCGCTATCTACCTACCCTACCTATTTACCTTTTATTTATATTTCATGTTTTACTGCATTGGTCAGGAATCCTGAGAACAATGTTAACCAATTATGAACTTACGCAAGGCCCCCTCTGGTATGTATTCTGTATGTGTTTGTTACACGTATGTCTCCCTCTCCCGAAGTAACCCAACTTGTATGTGGAATGTGTCTTTCTGTATGTGTTCTTACCAACCTGCAATGTTGTTCTGCCACTTTGTATTTCTAATCTACATAATATAATTTGATACATCTCACTCTGTTTGTTACCTTTTTTCACCGAACACTACATTTTAGGATACTTCCACATTACTATTTGTTCATCCCTTTCAGATGTCTCATGTGTAAAAAATTCTTCAAGGTGTTCATCTACTACATTTTATCTGTCCCTCTCCCAGCATCTTCCAACTCCCTGATACCTCAAGTGTGCTGCCGCGGATACCCTTGCTCTTGTGCCTTGAGGAGCTGTGTGAGAATTTCTAGCACTGGAATTGCTAGGTCTGGAATATGGACACCAGTTTTGACTAATACTGCCTAATTTGTCCAAAATGGCTGTACCAGTCCACTTGCGCCCCTCCCCAGCACAGCGTGGAAGTCCCTGTATCCCCACAGCTTCATGAACATTCTACATATCATAGTAACACACAAAATCCATTTAACAAAAAAAGTAGCCTCACTTTCGCTCCTTGGAGGCAACCAGCCTCAGTTAACTTGTCTTCAAGTTAACTGTTTTTCCAGTGGTTACCTTCATTATCTAAATAATATTTTGGGTACTATTTAAAATAAAAATTTTGATCATGAAAAATAATCTCTTCTTATGTCTAGTCTTTAAAATTCCTATTGAGATTGTATATAGAAATTGTCAAGCAGTTTTATTTAAACCTATTGACATGGTTCCCTGATAGTAATAGAACCTTATGAAATTATCTTGATTTCTTAAGGTACTGGATGATGGCTAAGTCATTTGGCGTACTTTTGTTTTTGTTTTTTAAAAGATTATATTTATTTACCTTTAGGGAGAGGAGAAGGGAGGGAGAAAGAGAGGGAAAGAAACATCAATGAGTGGTTGCTCCTGCACACCCCCAGCTAGGGACCTGGCCTGCAACCCAGGCATGTGCCCTGACCCGGAATTGAACTGGTGACCCTTTGGTTCGCAGGCCAGCGCTAAATCTACTGAGCCACACCAGCCAGGGCATTTGGTGTACTTTTATTTTATGCTTTACATTAAGAAACACTGTTGTGTCTCTGTGCAGGTGACTTTTCTGCCCCTCTGAGTGACCTGGAAAACCCAAAGCCTATGACTTGGTGATAATCAGGGCCGGTATGCTAAGGCTTGTCACTTGCTTTTGTATGTCTCAAAGCCAAGAGTCTTGGAGAATGGCTTTTATATGTTTAAGTGGTTGAAAAATATATTTTAAAGAATAATACTGCATGACATATGAAAGTTATATGAAAAGAAAATTCAGCACCTAGAAATAGTTTTGTGGGAGCACAGCCATGCTCATTTGCTTACATGTTCTCTATTTCTGCATTCTCATACCTGCTGCGGAGTTAGGTAGTTGCAACAGAGGTCATATGGCCCACAGAGTTGAAAATATTTACAATCTGTCCCCTTACATAAAAGCTTTGCTGTCTACCCCTGGTATAAATCATTCAATCAACAGAAGATTATGAAGACTCTACTAGTGAAGGTTGAGCTGTTCTGGTTCCATGGGTGTTTACTGTCCTCAGGGTTACAACTCAAGGTGACAAGTGCTAGTATGGGGGATCAGACGGGTGAGGGAGGTTGGAGGCAGTGAAAAGAATGAATGTCCTGAGCAAAGAGAACAGTATGCCCAATGGCCAGAGATATTGTGGTTTATTGGAAGAACTGGGAGATATTTGCATTTCGATTTGCCTTATAGACTTATTTGTAGTTAACCCAAGTTTAGTTTGTATATGAATAAATGATTGCCTATTTAGGGGCTCTTGGTGGTATAAGCAAGGCAGGGGAAAGGTCTAATATTGATTGATTCACTCACTCATTCATTCAATGGGGATTTGTTGAACTTCTTAGTGCTGAGCACTGGGCTAAGTTCTGAGTAAACAGAGGAAAACATGAGGAGGTCCCTGTCCTGACAGTTTTCACGGTCTAGTGAGAAAACCAGGTAGAAAAATAATTTCCACAGGTATGAGGAGTGCCCATACTACACTACCATGTCAGGTAGGGCCCACTCCATTTCTAACCCTCTTCTCCCCAGCCACTTAGTCATTTACTCAGCCTCCCTTGCAGCTATGCGTGCTCATATGACTAGTTTTGACCAATAAGACATAGGAGAGATCTGCTGAGAAATATCTGGGAAAATTCTTCAACTTAAAAGTGAGGCCACCTCACAACACTATCACCTTTCCCACCTTGTCAACCTCTCAGTGGGACTGTGATGGTGACACGGTGGGATCTACACAGCCATCTTGTGATCATGAGGAGATGAGCATCAGCACAAAACTGGTTCTTATTGGCATCATCGAGCTGCTGCACCAAACCTGGAACTACCTACTTGCAGGGACTCCTTGAAGTTTCTGAGCAATCAGGCAAGTTCTGTATCATTTATTCCCATAGCACAGCTGTGAAGACTGAGGTTTAGATGAAAAGTGGAGTGCCATGGTTAATGACATGCTTTGGAGACTGTCAGGTCTTAATCTGCCATTTAGCAGTGTCACGTAGGCATTTTACCTTTCTGAGCATCACTTTCCAAATTTGTAAAATGAAACAATATCTACTTTAGAAACATTACTATGAGGTTAAAATCAGATAATGCTTGTAAAAGGTCTTAGTACAGGGCCTGACATAAAGTAAACATTTCACAAATGACTATTGTTAATACTGTAAATAGTGTGCCCATTGGGGCTGGGGGGCTGGGGCTAATGCAGCTCTAATGTCAAACCTGCTAGCTATCATGGCGGTCAACTGAGTTGCCCACTGGTAGTGGGACCCAGGAACAACTGAGGTAGGTGAGATTCTGGGAGCCACTGGAGGGACAGAAAAAGTCACTGAGGTAGGGGAGTGTGGATGGCAATTGAGATTCATTGAGCAGTTTAGGCACAAGACCTAAATTCAGTCATTTTGCACAGGAAATAAAAGAATATTCTGAGACTACCTTCTGGCCAGGGGACTTTGGTCCCAAAGACAGCTCTCCAGGAAGCTCGGTTGATGCGGAGCCCAAACACAGCATTGGAGTTGGACTTTGAATTCTGAGCAGAGGTTGTGGCTCTGGGGAGGAGGGGTGTTCACACACTTGCTCTTTGATCCTGCGTGTCACCAAAGGCTTGTGCTAATTTCCATAATGCAAATTCTCTTGCCATTCTGGAGGCAGATTTCTGGGAAATGGGGTTCCAAATCCACAGGGGTTTGAGTGTCTCCTATGAAAATTCTTCCTCCCTTAAATATGTCACTCAGAACCAACCCATTGACTCCTTCATTTCCACTCAAGACCAAGTGTATCTTCTACATCCCCATGTTGCGTACCCAGGTCACACAAGAGGGAAAATAATCTTTCTAAATAAACATACAGACTCTTAGGAAAAGAAAATTCACCATTGTGTGAATATACAACCATTTGTTAATTTTATTGTTACTGGGTGTTTGAGTAGTTTCAAGTTTTGGGCTCTTACAAATAGTGCTGATATCTTGCTCTTGTAAATGTTATTTTGGGGGCATGTGCATGCATTGTGTGGTGTGTGTATCCAGGAGGAAGTGCTGGGCTCCTGCTCAGCTTCAGTAGAAATTGCCACTCCATTTTCCAAGACCTGTACCATCTCCACACCTCCTAGTGGCAGATGAGAGTTCTGGTCACCCCATAGCCTCTCTGAACCTGGTATCATCAGTGTGAGAATTTACAGCTGCAATTCCACACAGCAGTGTGGCGGATCTCATAAACATGACATATGGGGGTGGGGGGAGGAAGAGGCAAAGAAGGGGAGCAGTTTAGACAAGAACCTAGTATGGAGGAACCATGGACATGGACAACATGTGGGATTGACTTTGGGGGGGAATGGGTGGATGGGGAAGAGGACAGAGGGGAGCAAAAAGGGGATGGATGTAATACAACAACAATAAAATTAAATTTAAAAAAAAAAAACAGTAATTACTGCGACCCTGACGTTGTTGGCTCTTTTTAAATGCCTGATTACCTCGCTGCAGATCAGTGGAAAACCAAAGAGGATGAGAAGGAGGACAAGCCTATTTGAGCTCTGCATGAGGGTGACATTGGCTTGCTGAAAACTTATGGTCAGAGCACTGACTCTAGGCAGATCAAGCAGGTTGAGGAGGACATCCAGAACTTCTCAAGAAAACCAATGAGCTCATAGGTATTAAAGAGTCTGACACTGGCCTGGCCCCACTAGCACTCTGGGATTTGGCTGCAGATAAGCGAATAGTGCAGAGTGAACAGCCTTTGCAGGTTGCCAGATGTACAAAGATAATCAATGTTGATTCAGAGGACCCAAAGTACATTATCAATGTGAAGCAGTTTGCTAAGTTTGTGGTGGACCTCAGTGATCAGGTAGCACCTACTGACATTGAAGAAGGGGTGAGAGTTGGTGTGGACAGAAATAAGTATCAAATTCACATTCCACTGCCTCCTAAGATTGACCCAACAGTTACCATGATGCAGGAAGAGGAAAAGCCTGATGTCACATACAGTGATGTGGGTGGCTGTAAGGAACAGATTGAGAAACTTCGAGAAGTAGTCGAAACCCCTCTACTTCATCCAGAGAGATTTGTTAACCTTGGCATTGAGCCTCCCAAGGGTGTGCTACTCTTTGGTCCACCAGGTACAGGCAAGACACTCTGTGCTCAGGAAGCTGCTAACAGGACTGATGCCTGCTTCATTCGAGTTGTAGGATCTGAGCTTGTACAGAAATATGTTGGTGAGGGGGCACAAATGGTTCGAGAGCTCTTTGAGATGGCCAGAACAAAAAAAGTCTGCCTTATCTTTTTTGATGAAATTGATGCTATTGGAGGGGCTCGTTTTGATGATGGTGCTGGAGGTGACAAAGAAGTGCAGAGAACTATGTGGAATTGATCAATCAGTTGGATGGGTTTGATTCTCGAGGCAAAGTGCTGATGGCCACTAACAGACCTGATACTTTGGATCCAGCACTGATGAGGCCAGGGAGACTGGATAGAAAGATTGAGTTTAGTTTACCTGATCTAGAGGGTGGTACTCATATATTTAAGATACATGCACGTTCAATGAGTGTTGAAAGAGATTTCAGATTTGAATTGTTAGCACGACTGTGTCCAAATAGCACTGGTGCTGAGATTAGAAGTGTCTGCACAGAAGCTGGTATGTTTGCCATCAGAGCATGGCGAAAAATAGCTATGGAGAAAGATTTCTTGAAGCTGTAAATAAGGTCATTAAGTCCTATGCCAGATTCAGTGCTACTCCCCACTATATGACATACAACTGAGCCCTGAAAGCTTTCATGAAAACACTTCTTTTAATTGTAATCCTAAACTTGTAGAGACTGGTTAATAACCATTTCACACACACAAAATAAATGGTTTCAAAAAAATAAAAAACACAACAAAAAATAAAAAACATGACATAGAGTGAAAAATAAAAAAAGCCAGACATAATGAAAACATGCATTCTGATTCCATGTGTATAAAATCCCAAAACAGGCACACACACATACACACACACATCTAAGCTGTTAGAAGTCAGGATAGTGGTACTCTGAGAAGCATGAGGGTGGCAGGAACAGGAGGTCTGAGGTACAGGTAGTATTTCATTTCCTAGTCTGGGTGCCAGTGACACAGGTTTATTTATTCCATTTTTGAAAGTTCATCAGGATGTATAGTTACAACTTCTGCACTTTTGCATTTTTACATGTTATACTCAAAATTTAAAAATATTTTCTTTTGCCCTGGCTGGTGGCTCAATGGATAAGGCGCCGGCCTGCAAACCCAAAGATCACTGGTTCGATGCCCAGCCAGGGCACATAACCAGATTGCAAACCAGGTCTCCAGCCAGGTCCATAGCTGGAGGCAGATGAAAGGCAACTATACACTGTTGTTCCTCTCCTTCCCTGCCTCCCTCCCTTCCCCTCTCTCTAAAAATAATAAATAAAATCTTTAAAATATATATATTTTCTTTCAATCTTCCTCTCTCTCTCTGTCATCCTCCCTCACAGCACATCCCCTGCATGGCTGTACAGCCTTGACAAGCGGAACGGGCAGCGCTCAGAAGGGCCTGTGATCGCTTTTATGCTCTGGTGTTTCCCTCTCAAAATTCTTCACACTTTTTGAACAAGGGGCCCTTCCTTTCCAGTTAGCTCTGGGCTGCACACATCATGCAGAGAACCCTGACCACAAGCCAAGGGTCTCTGCCTAGACATGCCTGAAGCTTGGTCTTTGACGGGCACCAAGGACAGGGCTAGGCTGCTCTTCTGCCTGGTTAAAGATGGTGCCTGAGACCCATGATGGCTGCAGGGTGGGCTCTTTCTCCTATGAGCACCTATGGACGGAATGGATAGGTCCACTGCCCACCCCCCATCCCCAGATATCTCTCTGCTCCACCCTTCCATCTGATTTTTTTTTTTAGTGATTTCTTTTATTAATTAGGGTAAAATAGGCAAAGCATGAAATTGCCCACTTTAATCATGTGTAAGTCTATAGCCCAGTGGCATTAAGTACATTCATATTGTTGTAGAACCATCACCACCATCATTTCTAGAACTTGCTCATCTTCCCAAGCTGATCCTCTGCACCCCCTGCCCCTGCACCTGCTTTTCTGACTTCGTGTCTCTCTTCCCAGCCGCACCGCGAGCCCCCGGAGGGCCCGCCCGCCAGGGCTCCGACTAAGAAGGGGCCTATATCACGTGCGCAGGGCTTGGGGAGGTGGATAGGAAAAGCAAGTTTTGTTAATAAATGAACCTGGGGATCTAATCTAACCCTCGTTTGAAGCCCATGTTGGCTCTTGGGCTAATAACTTCTCTAAATTCATTGCTGAGACAGTGCCCAGCACATAGCAGGACCTCAGCCTGCTTGCTGACAGGAGGAATGAAGCATTAATAACTGCTCCACAAACACCATGTTGGCCCTTTATCGAGCTCTGCCAAAATGTTAGACCCTCTGAACTCACAGGACTTAGAAAGTGCCTGGCACTCAATCCATTGTCTTTTCTTTTGCATCATTATCATATAATACATAGATATATATTCTTAAAATAAAAACAAGAGGGCTCATTTCTGAGTGAGAAGCAAACTCAGGGACGCTGTTTCTCCTGCTGGGCGTCACACCGCTGGCAGCTGGCTGTAGCTGTGGGCAACTCTGATGCTCGGCATTTTCAGTATTTATGTTTGAAACATTTTATAAATAAATCCATGTTAGCATTCTGGAAATTAAAGTTTATAACACCTCCCCATGTCAATTAACCAAAATAAAACTCCTGACATTTTTTTTTTAAAAGTTCTTTTTTTTTTTTAAGTTGTTTCTTCGTTCTTTCTTTCTTTCTTTTTTTTTTTTTTTTTTGATTTTATTTAATTATTTTCAGAAAGAGGGGAAGAGAGAGAGGCAGAGAGGGAGAGAGGCATCAATGTATGGTTGCCTTTCACCTGCCTCCAGCCACAGATCTGACTTGAGACCTGTTTTGCATCCTTGTTATGTGCCCTGGCTGGGGAATCGAACCTGCGACCTCTGGGTTCACAGGCCGGCACCTTATCCACTGTGCTACCAGCCAGGGCCAAAACTCCTGACATTTTTGTTCTGGTTTAAATAAAATGAGTTCTTCTTTTCTGATGATAAGCACGTATGTACTCTTTTTTAAAAATTCCATACAACAACAGTAAAATTAAATAAAAAAAAAATTCCAGCACTACAGAAAGTGAAAATGTGATTTCTAAAAGACATGTTAGAATGTTCTGTCAAGATTCATGACAGCCGTACCCAGGGTAGCAGGAGTTGGGAAACATGTCCCTTATCAAGTCTTCTTGTTAAATTTTATTTCCAGGTCAAGGAACATATGTGTTCCATTAATGACCTTTCTTTGTAGATCTTTCTTTCTTTGGGATACTTCAGAGAGAACTGAGGGTGGGGAGATGATAAAGCTATGTTCTCCATCTTCCTCAACCTGAGTTTCCTATAAGTGTTTGTTTTTTATTCTGAGGGCTGGACTCCAGCCAGGTCAACGTTGTTTTCCGAGTGTCAGCTCCCGGTTGGGTTTGAGTGTAATAAGGAAGTTGTCAAGTGAAACTGTTTTTTTCCAGCGTCACTGAGGTCAGCCTCTAATCTTCGGTGGAGCGAGAAGCAGTGCGGGGATGATGGGACAAGGCGCAGTGGGCGGCCCCTGGGTTGGCTGCCCATGAGGTCGGCTCCTGGGAGGCACTATATATGACTGAGACACTCTACCATTGGCAGCAGCAATAGCAGCATCTCCTCCCTGGGAAAGCTGGGCCTACTACCCCTCACTGGATACAACCTCTGGCAGACAGTGGGGTGCTCAGCCTCTCAGCATCTGGACACTGGACCCCCTCATCCAGAGTTCCTGGGATAGCACTGACTTCCGTGATCCAAGGTTAGTTGAATGATACTCTTTCCTCAGGGGAGTGGAGCAGTGGGTAAGTATCTTGGGGTCCTAAAGGAGTGTTTACTATGAGTCCAGTCCCAATATTGCTTCTAGCTTGCTGGGCCTTCCCTGAACCTCAGTTTCTTCCTCTCTAGAAAGAGAATGGGGGTCAATGATGGGACTTCAGTCGGGTGTCATAGGAAGTGCTCTGAATAAACCTGGACCTATCAGCTCTGAACTCAGGTCCCAGCCCTGTTGCCTATTGTCCAGCAACCCTGGGTGAGGAACATTACTTTCCTGGGACTCGGTTTTCCTATTTGCAGAACGGGATGGCATTTTATACTTTACCTGTTCATTTTTCTGTAGAATGTTGTATAGGTCAAATGATAGACTTTCTGTGAAGATACATAGTCTCCATACAAAAGGGAGGTGATATTAATTCCTGTGGTTAGATTAAGGTTTAGATTTTAAGGTTTTGGGAATTAGTTCAAGAAGAGAGAGATTTTATAAGATGAATTCTGGTGGCCTGCTGCTCTGACTGGGGTTGGAGGGGGATGACCCCATCAACTAGGATCTTGATAGAAGACAAAAGTGGGTGGGTGGGGATGGGGTGTGGGCAACCATGGAACACAAACTCCAGTGTTGGATGGAGGGGAACAGTGGTCATTACTGATGTTCCCCAGCTTTGTGAACAACATCCCACTGCCCCCACTCCAAGTCTTCCCACTGCTGCGTCATAGTTCCTTACGTTCTACCATTAGAGAGTTTATTCTTTGGGGTTTTGAAAAATCCTCAAAAGATGAAAATTCCCAACTTCCTGGGAGCTAGGCACCAGGTAAGTGATGGTTTGTTGATGACAATAAGGAACAGGCAGAGCTGCCACCCTCCAAGGTGCCATGTGGCTGCACAAATGACTCTGAGGCTTTGTGTGCAGAACCCAGTGGGATCCTGAAGCCCTCCAGCTGGCCTCAGTTTTTAAGTGGAACAGGGCCCAGGAAAGGGTGATGGGCCTAGCAGCAATGTGATTCAAGAGACCTGGCTAATCAGGGCTTAAGGATGGGAGCAAGAAGAACTGAAAGGGTGACATGACCTCTCCTCAGGGGTGTGGGGACTTGAGCTCAGTCTGAGGGGGACTTCCATTTAATGCCCAGGCTGGCCGACAGTGACTGTTCTGTCTGAGGGTGCTGAGTTCCCACTGCAGGAGGTGCTTTGACAGGGTACACATCCTCCTTCCAGAGATGCGGCAGAAAGGAGTCCTGCACCACAGCAGGTGTAGCAACCTTGATAGGGACCCCACAAAGGAGAGGGAATACTTCAGGTTGTCAGCATCTAACACCTGGGAGCTGGGCGTGGGAGCGGGGCGGGTCCAGTGCTGAGGGAAGAGGTGGCCCCCATGAGAGTCAGGCCAGTGGAAGTTGAGTGTCTCCCACCAGCAGGCCCCTCACTCTCCTGCACATGGGGAGGTGTGACCTGTGAGGGGACCTACACCGCTGAGGGGGCCCAGATTGAAGACTTTGAGCTCCAAAGAGAATGGCTTTCACTCCAGGGGTTGGGGTGTCCAGGGGCTGCCTGTGCTGAGGAGAAGGAAACATGAGCTCAGGGTGCAGCCTGGACCCTCCAGCCCAGTGATGGGCTTCCCGCCCAGGAGCCTGTGAGCCCTGCCCAGCGTTGACAGTCTCTGCCTCTGGGGCACAGGTGTGCCTATATCTGGGCACATGTGGTGTGTGAGTCGGTGTGTACGGGTCACAGCAGGTGCATGCATAGATGTAGTTATCTCTATTGATGTGAAATAGCCGAGTTGCTCACCTCTAAGTCTGTATGTGTCTGTATTTACTGAAGGCCCCTTGGAGAGAGAACAAAGAATATAGAATCCAGAGCAGTGTATTCAAGTCCCAACTCTCCACTTTGGGGCTGTGAGGCCTTGGGCAAGTCTCTTAACTCTTTGGAGCCTCCATTCCCCACCATAGCCCATCTGATGGACAGGGCAGGGCCAGGATGGCTGAGATAATGCAGAGGAAAGGGCATTCTGGGTGCCCTGTGGGAGCACATGGGTGACCAGGTCATGTCTGTGCCTGTTGGTGTATCATTCATTCATCCCTCAAACACCAGGCAGTGTGGACATGGCAGGAACCACACAGGCTTGGGTCCTCTCTCAGGAACTTGGAGTTAGGAGGGCAGATGGCAAATAGATGCTCAGATAGTTAGTCCCTTGAACTTGGGTCAGGAAAAATACGAGGTGCTATGATATTTGCTCCTTGGAGGTTTATAGTGTGTGTGAGTATGTTTCTGAGACATGAGTGTTTGAATCCACTTGGGCTGCTATCCAAAATGACCACAGACTGGGTATCTTATAAACAACAGAAATGTACTTCTCACAGTTTTAGAGGCTAGAAGATTAAGACTGAGGTGCCGGCAGGTTCAGTGTTTGGGGAAAGTTTCCTGGTTCATAGACAATAAACTTCTCTGTGTCCCCACATGACGTAAGGAATGAGGGAACCCTCTGGGGTGTCTTTATAAGGACACTAAACAGGTTCATGTGGGCTCTGCTCTAATGACCTATCACCTCCTAAAGGCCTCAACTCCTAATACCATTTCATTGGGGGTTAGGATTTAGGAATGAATTTGGGGGAGACACAAACATTCAGTCTATAGCAATGATTGTCTGGGTGTTGATGCTGCGTCCACATGCATATGCCATACACACTGTGGCTGGTTATTTGTTCAAGTTCATTGTGTGGAGTCCAGGGGTGGAGAGGGCAGCAGCGAATCTATGAATCATGCCCGGGGCCTGAGCAGTTACAGAGTAACCCAGCTGGGTAAACAAATGAAAGAATCATATGAAGATGAGATCAGTGTTCAGTATACAAAGATAATAAACCAAAATGGCAGCATGCTTGGGAAAAATTGGCAAACTTTGGCTCCATAGTAACTCAAGTTCACCTCTGTGTGCATGTCTTATCAGAGGGCCCTGTAGATCACTGGGTGTTTCTGAGCAGACCTGGACTTTGCTCCGAAACCGCTTTCTACCAGGGTGATAAGCAAGTTCACAACAGCAGCTGAGTTTCCATGCAGTGAGGGACTATGCAGTGCTGCTGTCTTGGGGTCACTGGTGTGGAAACACATCCTTCCCTGACAGCCAAGCAGCAGGTAGGCGGACACCCAGGCAAAACAGGGGCACAGAACAAGAAAAAAGAGGAAGGAAAGAGAATGTCTCACATTGATGGACTCTGGACAGGCAACATTTACAATTAAAACTCCAGAAAGAGTCAATTTTAGCAGACATAGAGTTTGGTGTGTGTGTGTGTGTGTGTGAGAAAACACCATCCCCTCAGGCCTTAGATGTTCAAAGTCTGAGGATACAGGAGCCAAAGAGAAACTCTTCCAAGTGTCTGCTTGGTATGGGTGGGTTTGCCGACTAGCCACATTTTCTTAACCCTGGGACCTAACACTGGAAGGCAGACTCTGAAATTTGAAGGAGAGGAGCAATCAGTCAGGTGAGAGGAGACCCGGGCTGAGCTCAGTCACAGCTGCTGGGAGAGGAAAGATTTGGTAGGAAGAAGGGAGTGGATGTGGTAGCAAATGCTGCAGCAGCTTAAAGGAAGAGGGGGAATGGATTTGAAATTAGGAGGCTGGGGGAGATTCTGAGCCTTCCTTCACTGGGGAAACATTCTTTTATGCCTAGGGCCTTACATCACTTGTCTCACCTCCCCAGCCTCTGGGGCAGCAGCTGTTCCTCCTCTCACCCCCACCTCCTTCTGGGCTCCGAGCTCTGCTGTTCCAGGGAGGAGGTGGCCATACCGAGGCAGTCTTCTTGAAAAAACATCGCTGCTGGTGATGCACTGATTAGATATAGCAGCGTGTCCTTTGAATGCATTAGGACACTGCTACCATCAGTGGTGGTGAAAACAGTTTCCATAGCAATGATAGGTTTTGAAAGTATTACTGCGCCCCTTTTTCCATTAGCTAGGAAAGGGTGCACCAGCCCTCATTGCCACAGGCCCCCTCAAGCCCAGTTAGTGTGGAGGAAGGAGGCTGAGCCCAACAAGGGTGCCCTGTGTGTTCCTGAGCATAAGCGCACACGGGAAAACCAGAGAGAACCCTGACGCCACTCAGGAAATATTTCTGGCCCAGCTTACTTAGATTTTAAAATCAAACAGAGCTTCAGCCTAAGTTTTTCTTTTCTTTAGACCATGTGTCACTGAAGAGGGCTCCAATCAGGGAGACAGGGTTCCTGTCATCCCCACTTACTCACATCCCCACCCCTGCCCACTTGGAAAAGACCAGCGCATTCTCTTGGAGGGCGCCACCTGCATCTTGGTCATTACTATTTTCCTAGCACTGAGTGTAGTTCTTAGTATGTAGTAGGTGCTTAATAAACATTTGTTAAGATAAATAAATGAGAAGAAAAAATTATTTTCCCCTCTGATTTCTTCTCCTTATCCCACTCCACTCTGTATTTCGGAAGCACATGCTAAGGCAGGCTCTGAGGTTCTCAGGGACATTAGGCGCAGATGTGTATTGCTACAAGTGCTTGTGTAACTCAGATGTTCCTTTTAAGGGACTTTAAACAATGGGTAAAGCCTTCCAAATTGCTTGCCTTCTCCCTGGCCCATTTTGTCATTTCCTCCAAGACGATCCACATGTGGACGCCCAGCAGTGCTGGTGGTAGCCTCTGGCCTCCAGGCACCCTCCTGAGTCCTTCCTCCCCAAACCCCGGCTTGAAGGAGGGAAGAAAGCATCCTGAATGTCGCTCTCACCTTCAAATCTTTCCTGTTTTCCCCAAGCCCTTTCTTTTCTCTCTTTATATATCTTCCTCACTCTCACATGAATTTCTCCACATCTAAAATCATAATTACAGAGCCTTATTCTTGTCTCTAAGCTGTACATGGGATAATAGAGAACATTTTAAAATAATTGAATCAGTAAGTGCAGGAGATAAGATGTAAATACATAATACATACATAACATACAATACAAATACACTAAATTATACTTAGTAAATGCATGATGAGTCTATAATTACAAATTAAAGCAGACAATCCATGACTCTAAACTTCACAGGAATCTCTGGGAGCTTGGGTTCGGGATTCAAAACCATATTTCATTTTTCGTTTATCTTCCACCAAAGGATAAAGGTTTCTAAACAATTTTGGAAAAACTGGAAAGCCCAAGAGTTTCAGGTTAAAGATACACAGATGAACTGTACGCACCTGGGCTGCCTGACACGCTGTCAGGAGGAGTGTTGTCTTCCCGTGAGCAATGCTTTCTGCTCAGAGACAGGAGGGCCCCTGCGGCTCTCGGGTGCATTTATTATATGTTACCACACAAACAGAGATAGCCTGCATATTGTACAGTTTGCAGTTTGTGGTATACATCTGCTCACTTGTGCAATAAGTGCTTATTGAGTGCCCCTGATAACCGGGCATTGTTCTGGGCAGGCAGGACACAAGCCCCAGTACAGCAGACAGGAAAGGGAGAGCCAGACAACAATTGAACATTACGTGATAAGGTAAGTGGGGAGAGGACGTGCCAATGGCGGGGTACACAGGGAGGATCTCCTTTGGGAAGGTGACATTTGAGCAGAACTCTGAGGGAAGGGAGAGAACAAATGATAAGGTTGAACGTTCTAGAAAGAGGCAGCGTGAGCCTGAGGGATGGTGGACAGGGCTGTGTGATTGGAGTGGAGAGAGTGAGAGGGGACTGGAGAGGTGATGAGAGCAGGTCATGAGGACTTGCCAGCCATTGAAAGGACTTTGAGGAGAGGTACCTTTCCTAACAAATGTTGGAAAAGCACTGTGGCACTAAGAGGGGAAATCACTAAGGAGGATAAGAGTAACGCAAGAGGCCAGTTAGGAGGTGGGTGAAACAGGCCAGGAGAGGGGGGGTGGAGGAGCTGAGGAGACGTGGTTGACTGAGGTCTGGCGCGGTTGAAAGTGGAGCCAACAGGCTTTTCTGGTGGATCAGATGTGGGGAGCGAGAAGAAAGGAGTCAGGGATGACTTCAAATTTTTGTCTTGAGCAAACGGAAGAACAGAGTTGCCATTTACTAAGCTGTCTTGGAAAGTATTCTTAGCAGCTAATGAGATGGTCAGGCAGGTGTCAGGCCCAGTACAGATGAGGATGTTGGGCCGGAAAATGTGCGTGAGCTGCCCAAGCCCCGCGGCTGGCGAGGAGCAGGCCTGACCTGCTCCAGCCGTACTCATTTCCTACAGCTGCTGTAACAAAATACCACAAACTCCGCAGCTCTGGAACCACATGAATTAACAGTCTTATAGTCCTGGAGGTCAGAAGTCTGAAATCAGTCTCAATAGGCAAAAATCAAGGTATTGGCAGGGCTGTGTTCCTTTTGGGCACTGGAGCAGGGAGGGCATACTATCAGATCTGGGGCATGACCTCCTGTGACTCAGTTTCCTCCTCGGGAAAACAAAGGCAAGGTTGCCCCTCCCTCCTAGGGTCATGAAATGACCCTAGAATGAAAATGGGGCAACAGCTTTGAGAGTTGAGATCACACATGTTAGTGGGCAGGGAGTACGGGCCCACTGGTCAGCATGTTGGCCCACCTGTGCTGTCTCTCTTCTGTAGCCTTCTTCTAAGGGAGCTGTTTTTTTTATTATAGCACATGGAGTGCCCACAGGACCTCAGGAAACCTCTGTCACAGAGAAGAACCAGGTCTCTGGACAGGTCTCAGAACCCCAGGAAGCACTCAGAGTTGTGGGACAGCCAGTGCCTTTCCCTGCCCTCCACCAGCTCCAAGCAGGTGCTTCCGAGGAGCGGAACCAGCGATGGGAGCAAGCACCCCATGAGCCCAGCATCTTCGGAGGCTCCCGGCACCACAGGCATAGCCCTCAGCCTGGAAGGAACCAAAGAGTTTCTCCCCAGTGACCAGAAGCCTCTGCAGGACACCAAGAAGGACAAGGGCCAGAGTCGGACCCAGCAGGGGTTTCTGAAGACCATGCTGAACTTATTCCTGAGGACAGGCCCCGAGGAGGCCAAAGAAAAGGCCAGCAAGAAGGTGAAGGGGAAGGAGGGCTCTTCCCAGCCCGCAGAGACTTCTGAGTCACCGGCAGAGCCAGCTCCCAAAAAGAAAGCCCATGACAAGAAGGCGAGTCGCAGGAAACACGGTCACAAGAAACATGTCGATGAAGAAACCAATAGGGTCCAAGATCAGGAAGTTGAAGGCCAAGAGGCAGCGCTGCCCAAGGTGGCTGCCACCTTGCGCTCCGAGGATGCTGACCTGGGCCCAGGACCCAGGGGTGAGCAGACCATGCTTGTTTCTATGGTAACCCCATTGCCCCACCCCCAAGGGTTAGGGTCCTCTAAGCTGGCTCCTCAAACTCTCCACAGAGAGGATGTAGAAGGTAGGACAACTATCAGTCACACAGCCTTCTTTGAGGCAGAACAGCACCATGGCTAAGAGGTTGACATTAAAACCCAGCTCCACCATCAACTAGCTGTGTGGCCTGGGGCTGATGACTTTCCTCTCTGAGGCTTAATTTTTGGAGAGTGGCTCTGGAGCAGAGCTGGCACGTGGAATGGGCTCTGTAACTGATAGATGTTTCTGAACATGGGCCAGGGAGAAATGGAAAGACAGGGAGGTAAGTGAGGACGGAAGCCCTACCCTCCACACCAGTCCACACGCGAGGACCAGGGCTGGGTATCAGGGAAGTAGGCAGAGCCAGCTGCTGGGTGTTGGTTCTAGACCTGGCTCCATCAGGAACAAGCTTGCTGTGTGGTCTTGAGCAAGTCTCTGCCCTTCCTCTGAACCTTTGATTCCTCATTTGTCAAAAGATGGAGCTGGTCCCTGAGGTGCCTTCCTTTTCTGAATCCTACTGCTCTGAAGTTGAAAGCTCCACAGGCACCTGGTAGGGGTGGAACTTTGCCCTGTAGCATTCAAAAGTGATCATGCTTTACTGGAGAGAAGAGACTCAAGGAAGGTCCTGGATATTTTGGGGGATAAAGGGCAGGAGGTCTGGGTTGAGGCAGTCGCTTTTCAAATGGAAACCTTGGTAGCTTTCTGAACTGTTGGTTAGAACTAGAGCGGGCTATAGCAGTGCCCTCCTGCTGGGCATTCTGTGCTGTTTCCTTGTATCGATTAACAAAGTCGGAAAAATGTCACTGACATAATACCCCCATGCCCCCCACCCCCCACCCCAACACACACACACATACATACACACTCACACTTGCTTTCATCTTCATTCCAGGCAGGAAGGATTCTGATCTCCACGAGTCCTTGCTCGAAGGCCAGGATGCTGGCGTCTCTGCACCTTCCTCCCAAGCCACAGGCCACTGGCAGGAAGAGGAACTCAAAAAGCTTGACCGTGAGTCAGAATTTACTGTGTCCTCTGCTGCTGGGGCAGCTGTTGCCAAATGAGACGGACTGCTCTGGATAACCCCTCTGGTGTTGGATGGTTGCTCTCAAAATGCATGTTCTAATCTTGTCCCTTCTGGTGTTTCTGGCCCCATTCACTCACTTCAGAGTTTCACAGAAGGGAGTATTGGGAGTTAGAACAGCCTCTGGCAAATGCTCCTGCTTATTTGTTAATAAGCATGGGACATTTTTATTTTTATTTTTAAAAGATTTTATTTATTATTTTTTAGAGAGAAGGGAAGGAAGAGAGGCAGAGAGGGGAAGAGACATCAATATATGGTTGCCTTTCACCTGCCTTCAGCTATAGACCTGGCTGGAGACCTGGCTTGCAACCTGGTTATGTGCCCTGGCTGGGAATCAAACCAGCAGCCTTTGGGTTCGCCTTATCCACTGTGCCACTTGCCAGGGCAGCATAGGACATTTAAAAATTCTCTTTAAATGTATGAGAGGAATTTAGAGTAGAATTTATGTATATTTAAATACACAGAAGAGTAGAAAGAATAGTTTTATGCCCAGTTATATACTTACGGTTGTTAACAGTTGGCCATATTTGCTTTGCTGTGAGTGAGAGTGTGTATATTTTTGTTGCTGAGCCATTATTAGTAAAATAATGTTTCATTCTCAAATATTTAAGTACAGGTCACCAAGAAATAAAGATACACAACCACAGTCCTGTTATTGCCCCTAATAAAATCAACAATGCTCCATTAATCAAATTCATTGTAAAGAATAGGCATATTTTTTAAAATATGAAACAGCCCTGACTGGTGGCACAGTGGATAGGGTGCCGGCCTGCGAACCCAGGGGTCACTGGTTCGATTCCCAGTCAGGGCACATGGCCAGGTTGCTAGGCCAGGTCTCCTGCCAGGTCCAGAGCTGGAGGCAGGTGAAGGGCGGCCATGCATTGATGTCTCTCTCCCTCTCTGCCTTTCTCTAAAAAATAATAAATAAAATCTTTTAAAAAAATATGAAACAGAGGATCTGCCTGTCAAAGAATAACTAAAAGGTATTCAGGTGGTTATTTGGAAGGATGTTTATTTTACATGCTGTTTTCTCACATGAGAGGGAATCAGCAGGTAGACTGAGTCAAGGAGTAAAAGCCAAGCAGGATTTATAAATGACAGAGAAGTCAGGGAGGGGCGTGAGGGGTGAGACAGTCTTCAGATGCCCTGGGGACAGGAAATCCTGCATGCACTTGCTTCCATGTAAACTCATTAACTATCCGGCAGCCAGCAGAGGCCACTCTGGACACCTTGTCTTTGCAGAGGTGGACTGGAGTATCGAAGAAAACCACTGATGTTGCTTATGGCTTCTCTGTAAAGACTTGGTAGTGTGGTTGAGGCATCCATGTGGCAGGTTGTCTGTGCCATATGGGCTGGAGTTCCCTCCTCCTCTAACCCCACCTTAGGCCAGATTTCCACCGTTTCTCCAACTGACACTTTGCAGGTTGGAACGTCAGCATTAGCCTTGTAAAATGTTTGCAACCACAGCCCCCCATTTGATGGCCTGACAGTCTTCTGAGGGAAGCAGAACAGGGCTTATGATCCACGTTTCATAGGGGAAGAGATGAAGGCTCAGAGAGATTAAGAAATTTACCCAAGGTCACACAGCTTTCAAAACCCAAAGCAGATATTCACAGATTTGTGAAGTTCTAAGGAAATAGTGGGGGCACAAATTAATGTCTGAAGATCTGACCCGAAATTTCCTGCAGGAAATTTCCTGCTTTGGCCTAGTACCCTTCCCTGTGGACCTTCCAGCCCTCTCTCAGAAGGACTATCCCCTGGGATGCAGTGTTTCCCCTGTTTTAGGAGGACCCTCATCTAACATAGAAGGTCCCAGATGGTCTCAGGAGTCCAAGAAAGTCTTTTGAAAGCATTATCTGTGCATCTAGAAAGACTAACCAGTATATTCACTTTCTTCTAGAGGAAACGATCATCCGGATGATAGTGCAAGTGCTCCGAAAAGTGGGAGACCGGTGGGAAGAAGAGGTGAGGAGTCAATTTCCTTTTAAGCCCCCAGGGGTTTGCTGTCTCCTCTTCCACCCTCCCTGCTCCCTCTCCCCCTCCTCCTGCTCAAGCCCAACCTGTCCTTCCAGGCCTCCCATCTCCTGTGCTGAGGGCTCTGTCACCACGCTGGCCTGGGGACATCCCGAAGCATTTGGTTGCTATTGAGCTGCTTCTCAGGGAGCTTTTCTTGGGTGACCCCACTCAATTTCTCTCAACTCCCCTGCAGCAACTTGTAGCCTCTCAGACGGAGGTGGCTCCACAAAACCCAGCACCAGCCTCCAGGAAGAAATCCCATGAGAAAAAGTCTAGCCTCAAGAGGACATTTTCTCACAAGAAACATGGTTCTGAGGAGCCCAAGAGAGCTGGGGCCACAGATAGTTCCAGCCCAGAGTCCCGGCCATGCAAGAGGCCCAGCTTTCTGTACTTGTGTGTTGGGGGCCATCGGCCCTCCATCTCCAGCAGCCTTGGTGAGCAGGCTCACAGTTACCATAGCAACACTGCAGCTGCCTCCAGCTCTGAAAGCTTCCTTAGGGCTGCAACTGGCCACTTGAGGAGCAGCCAGCCCAGCTGAATTTTGCTCGTCCCTGAGCGGTATGGGGAGGGCCATGGGAGGAGAAAAGGGACGCCAGCAGGTTACCACCACGCATGAAATGTCACGGTCTTGACAACCCCACGAAGCCCCAGTGGAAATTGTATTCAGGGACCCCTATTGTCCTCATCTCTCTGCAGCCTCGGCTTCCACACCCTGGCAGTGGGGAACGTGTGCAGGAAAAGAGGAGACTGGGAGGCCAGAGACTTGGTCTCTGAGCTGTGCTCTCTATGTCATTCTCCATCTCTGTGCCTCGGTCTTCTCTCTCATTAAATAGGGCTTACCCTCAGCCATTTTATTATCTCCATTTTACAGAAGAAGGAACTGATACTTAGGAAGGTAAAGCAATGTGTTTAAGGTTATGGCCCATCAATGATGGAGCCAGAGACAGAGGGAGAAATGGTGTCCTGAGTGTCAGGGAGGAACAGCCTAGCAGGCCATCCTGGGCAGGGCAGTTTACATTTTAAAAAGGAGGGGCCCCCTGGCTGGTGTGGCTCAGTGGATTGAGCACAGGCCTGGCCTGCGAACCTAAAGGTTGCTGGTTTGAGTCCTGGTCAAGGCACATGCCTGGGTTGTGGGCCAGGCCCCTGCCTGGGGGCACCTGAGATGGAACTGATTGCTGTTTCACATATCATGTTTCTATCCCTCTCTTGCTTCCTTCCTCCCCTCTCTGAAAATAAATAACATTTAAAAAATTAAATTAAATTAAATTAAAAGGAGGAGGCAATACTTTACCCCAAACAGTGGATTTTCATGCAGGGGATTGTGGCCTGATGTGTTAACTCATGCTAAGGCATTTACTCTCCGACTAGTGGATCAAGCCAAGAGGGTGGAGGGTGAGGCTGCTAGGGGAGGGGTGTGGGGGAGCCCAGCCCAGGAAGCCAGGTGTATGGAAGTGCAAGGGCCACCTCCGCCCTGGCTCACTCCTTCATGATCTGGCCACGGAGTGGATGGTGGAGACTGTGGTAACATCTGTGCAGTAGTTAACAGCCTCAGACTAATAAAACACACCATTTCCTTTTGCTTCTCAGACCTGGAAGAACCTGAAGTCCAAGAGGCCTTGTCTACAGATCATGGGGGTCCAGGTCCCTTCGAGTTTTCCACCCAAGCAGAAAATGGAGGACCTGGAGAGGACATGCAGCCAGACAGAGACTCTGAATGCAGTAGGTACCCCTCTCTTTTCCTCAAGGCCCCTGGGAAAATGGCCTGACTCCTCCTCTTGCAGAGGAGACGCAATGAGAGAGGCAGACTTGCCCGACCTCCCTCTGAGCACAGGGGCTGGGGGACAACTCGGGGTCCCGAGTGCAGGTGCTGAGTCAGACTGCTGTTACTCTCACTGTCTGAGGCCCGGAGTGAAATGTCCTCCCTGCTCCTCAGAGGGGCCGACGCGAGGCGCTGGAGGCGGTTATTGGCTCATAGCGGGCTCAGTAGATGGTGGGTTTAGGGCCTGGGTTTGAATTGGGCCCAACCCCTTCCAGCTGCATTCACTTAGGCAAATTGCTTCATCTCTGTTCTGTTTCCTCCTCAGTTTATTGGGGATAATACTAGTACCGACTTCATAAGGCTGTTGGAGGCCCTAAATGAATTAATGCAAACAAAGCATTTAAAGCAGTACCTGTTATCAGCTAATACATGTTAGCTGTCATTTATTGTTATTATTATTGTTTGGTTTGTTCAGAGCCTAAAGAGAGGTAAAGAGGATGGGAAGAGGTGGGGGCCACAGGAGAGAAGCTCAACAAATGATTGCTGCCATCATTATTATTGTTTTATCATTGGTGAAGCCGAGCTTAGAATCATAATCACTGCCAGTTCCATATGTCTGAAGATACTCTTAAAGATCTACTTCTGCCCTTGCTGGTTAGCTCAGATGGTTAGAGCATCGTCCTGATATGCCAAGGTTGTGGGTTTGATCCCTAGTCAGAGCACCCACAAGAATCAACCAATGAATGCATAAATAAGTGGAGCAACAAACTGATGTCTTGCTCTCAAATTAAAAAAAAAATTTTTTTTTTGCTCCCCCCACCCACACATCGGCCCCTTCTGCCAAGTTTGCTTTTTGCAAAAAATGTGCCTTTTTTCAGGGGAATTGAAAAAAGCCCCTGAGCAGTTCCTCACATCTAGGCCCTCACACGGGACAGCTAAGTGAATTTGTTCCCTTGAAACCACACTGCCCTCAGGCCAGGCCTGAGGAATCTGTGGGTACCCAGCGAGGTAGGGCTGGGACAGCCACAAATGAAAGCTCATTGGCACCTTGGAGACCCATGCGAACCACCCACGCAGGGCCTTCGGAAAAGAAGACCAACCACAGAAAAACTTTTCTCTTGCTAAAATGTAAGCAATTCCTTTGTTCTTTTTTAGAAGAATTTATCCAGAAGATCATCTCTCTAATCCAGGATGAAGAGGAACAGGAGGGAGAGAAGGTGAGGGGGACATTCTCCTCAAGTCCCTCACTATGGACACCCCTGGCCCCTGCCTGGCATAATAACTACCCCACCTCTCCCCCAATTCTACATCTTGCTAGAGCCCTGCTCCTGATCCTCCTCCTCCCTGAAGCCTTCCTTGAGGCTGCAGGACACTCTCATTTTCCCATCTTTGAGCATCAATGACTCTTCTTTCTGGGCCACTCCCTCTAGGTCTCTCTTGTTTCAGGGGATGCTGGTCTCTTTCCCTAGATCACTTGCAATTTTCTCAAAGTCAAGGGCCTTGACTCAGTTTCTCTATCTGGCCTGTAGCAACTTCAAGTCCAGGAGCCAGAGGTGACTGCAGAAAACCCGGGCCCACCCTACAGGAAGAAATCCCAAGAGAAAATGTCCAGTTTCAGAAAAGCCTTTTCTCATAAGAAACATGGCTCCAAGGAGACCAAGAAGGGGGCCACTGCAGGTGCCACCAGCCCAGAGTCCCGGTTGCTCAGGCGACCCAACTATCTGCCTCTGTGTGTTGGGGGCCATCGGCCCTCCATCTCCAGCAACCTTGGTGAGTAGGCCTGGTGTTGCCATGGTAACAGGCTGCCTCTGACCTCAGTCAGGCTTCCTCCAGGGCAGGGGTTGGCCACTGGGTGGCCTCTTGTTCAGTCTTGACTTGTGTTCTCTGCTCTGAGCAGAATGGAGAGGTGTGAGAGGATGGTGGGGAGGAGAGAGAAGTGGGTTGCTGGTAGGATCTGCTACTCACAACACCCCCGCACCCTACACATTTAAAAACATGTGGCATGAGAACAGTGCACCTGTACAAGTGCATCAGAATCACCTGGAAAGCTAATAGAAGAACTCAGATCCCGGTTCAATGAAGGAGGATATGCCCTGGGCTGTCCTTTTGCTGCACCCAAGTATGAGGCCCAGTGGTTTATAGTGATTACCCTGACATTTACAGAGTGCCTCCCCCCTGCCACTTTCATACATATTATCTCATTTAGCCAGCTCACAAACCCTAGGGGCCAGTCTCATGACTCCTATTGGTCAGAGGGAGAAAGTGAGGTTTGACAGGCTAGGTGACTTGGTAGAGCCTTGCAGAGTTAAAGGGGAGGTGCATTCACCTGTTGGCAGGCCTGCTCACTTTCCTTCTGAGCAGAGAGGAGGCAGAGGGGGTTGGTGGAAGAAAGAATGAGATTTCTGGAGCAGGAAAGTAGAGTCCTGTAAACTCCTCTGAGGTGGGTCCATGGGAACTGGGGGCTCACTCAGGAGCCTGGAGAACCAGGATCGCCCTTGGGCCAGTGCCTGCAGATAGTGCCTGGGCGCAGTGATATGCTTGTGGATTTGGGACAGGTGCAACCACACTCACACTGGCTCCTTTTCGCCCTCAGATCTGGAGAGCCCTGAGTTCCAGGAGTCTTCACCTGCAGAAGGAAGAAGGGTTGGATTCCCAGAAGCACCCTACCAGGCCAGAAGCCAGAAGCCGGAAGGGAGACCTCTGCCCAATGGAGCGTGTGAATCTAGTTAGTATCACCTGCTCTCCCCTGGGATGGTGTCCCATTCATTTCACAGGCCAAACCTGAGGCCCTGACTGGTGTGGCTCAGTGGGCTGGGCATCATTCCACAAAGTGAAAGAAATGTCGAAGGTTCAACTTCCAGTCAGGGCACATGTCTGGGTTGGGGGCCAGGTCCCCAGTTGGAGGCATTCGAGAGGCAGCTGATTGGTATTCCTCTCATGGGCCAAGCCCAAGTAGGGAACTGGGAGGTGAGCTAACAAATATCCAGGAGACTCAGAGGAGGTAGGAGATAGGGTTGGCCTTTCCAACTGGGACTGTTGGGACAGAGTTGGAGGTGAAAACCTTTCTAAGGTAGAAAACACCTTTCTATGGATGCAACTCCACCCCATCCCACCCCAATAGTTTGCTTGAACGTTTCATTAAATTCCTAGCTTGCACTGTGCCTCATAATCAGTGGCATACTGACAGATTCTTGGCAGCAGGGGTGGGGGCGGGTGGGGGCAGTGTCAAGAAGGGAAGCCCTGGTCTATAGTCTTTGCCGATTTCTATGGTTAGAACATCCTCACTGTGGCCTATTTCAAGTTGCCAACAGTTGATAACAATGGGTCCACAATTTCCCTGAACATTTACGATTAACCCTTGGTAATTGTAAACAGCCACCGGAACAGCGCTGTTTATAGCCCTGGCTGATGGATACATTCCTGCTCCATCAGTAGCTGTAGAGTTCCCCTCCCTGCATTCTGACGAGCTGCTGCTGGTCCCAACTGCCATTCCCGACAGTCTATAGCTTGGATGGGGGACATGGGGGGTGGTCCTCAGTTTTCCCATCTATCTAATGGTTACATGTAAAGCACAGCAGCCAAGTCCCTTCTATTTCTGTAAAGCAAATCCAAACAAAGCTCTCATGCTGCAGCTCTAGTTTAGGGAAGATTTTTCTTTGCTCTTTGTAACTGTGTGTTGTGTTTTAGAGACAAAATAGTCTGTAATCCATGGATGTGTTACTGCAGAGCTTGTCAACAGTCTCTCAATTCTTCTTCATTTTCCTTAGAGGAGTTGATCATCCAGAAGCTGGTGGCCCTTCTCCAAGAAGTGGATGGCCGCTTGGGGGAGCAGGTAAGAACTACTTAGTCCCCCCAAGGCCAACCCCAGAGGGCTCATCAACCCACCACTGAGACCTGAGTTCAATCCCCACTTTTTCATTTGGGTGACCATGGGTGTGTCCTTTAACTTCCCTAAGCCTCATTTTCCTCTTTTGCAAAATGGGGTATAAATACCTATGTGACAAAGGTTAGTGCATATATATTTAGAAAATGCCACACATGTAGCAGATGAGATAAATGTTAGTTTCAAATAATTTAAAGCCCTTGTGGCCCCCCACCAGGCAGAACCTCCCTCAATCTAAATCCCCCTTGAAGGTTCACTCATGTCCCACCTCCCTGGAAGCCTCCTTCCCTGAGTCTGGATAGATTTGAATTGGGGCAGGTCCTGGCATACCCTTCAACATCTGTATGGTTTCCAGTTCTTCTAAGCTTTCAGATCTTCCTCTCCTGCTAGATAGCTTATAAGCAGATGGTTCCCTGTCCCTGAAAACCTCACAGTCTACTTGGAGAGACACAATGCATATTGCATATGAAGGGGTGATCAGGTGTGAGTGCAGGTCACTGAGGAGCGATCAGGGTGGCAGACCTGTAGGTACTTTACGGTGGCCCGCCCAATTCCCCAGGACCGGTGCCTGAAACTTTTTGCCTGAGGACCGGCCCCCCAGAGCCTCTTTGCCACCCACTGGTAGGTTAGAACGAACACCCTGTACCTCTGCAGGAGTAGCCCTTAGCCAGTGTCTGATAGGAGCTGGGGGACACATACCCTGGGGTCGGGAGAACTTGGAGGAGCTAGTTCCTGGAGTGTCCTGTGGGGATTGGGCTCCAGCTTCCAGCCTTTGTGGCTGCTTTCCCATCCTTGTCCCAGGTTTTGATCTCTCATCAGTGTTTCCCAGGGTCACTTGCAACATACAGGAGTTGCACCCCAGACCTTGTCTCTGGGGAACCCCTCCTGAAACATTTAATTATTAGGAAGAGGAGGTTTAGGGTGGGAACTAAAATTCATCCACATCTGTGTTAACAAAACATTTTTTATAAACCACTTCACTTAACCTCTTCCCCCAACAACAAGCTAGAGGGTGGAATATTACTCCTCCCACTTTCTACATGAGAAAGCAGAGGCTCAGAGAGGTCACACAGCTAGTAGATGGGATTTAAACATAGTTGCCTGGGTCCAAAGACCTGCACTGTTTCCTTACTTTGTCCTGCTTTTTGCAGCTGGACCTTGCAGGACAGATTCTGAACAACTAAGGGTGGTGGAAGAATTGAACCCAGGAGCTCAGCCCAGGGACAATGAGGCGCACCCAGCCTGGCCGTGGGTGGGAGAGTCACCTGTCAGCAACACTGATGGCTTTCATTTCTGCTTCCAGATCAGGCGACACCCCAGCTTTAAGAAGTTTTTTTACCAGCTCCCAGACTCATCCCTCATAAAGCTGACAGCCACCCTGCGCAGACAGGGCACCCGCTCTGAGTCAGACAGGAACCCGGCTGAGACGCCCTACCAGTTCGCTTTTGGCTTGGCTAACAAGTTTGCTGGCAACAATTGTCATACCTTCCTCCGCCTGATGGGTCCGCACTACCCCCAGTTCCTATACAGGGAGGCCCAGCAGGTGAGGAATGGCCATGTGGCACAAGCGAGGACAAGGTCGTGGTCAGGATAGGGTCTGCTTACTGTCTCCTCCTCCCTGCCAACTTCAGGACTTTTGGGGTCCAGCTCAAATGCCACCTCCTTGCTCAGGTCTTTAGAGACAATTCTACACGAAGGTGACCTTTTTCTTTCCCCAATTTACTGGCTTTACTTGCATCTTCTTAATTTGCTCTGATGTCTAATTATGTGTGTTTTTTCACTTTAAATTTTTTTTAATTATTATTTTTTTATTTTTAAAATTTATTTAATTTATGTATTTTTATTTTAAAAAATTTTATTGTTGTTGTATGATATCCATTCCCTTTGTTAAAAATTAAAAAAAAAAAAAAAGATTTTATATATTATTTCCAGAGAGAGGGATGGGAGAGAGGCAGAGAGGGAGAGAGACATCAATGTATGGTTGCCTTTCACTTGCCTCCAGCTACAGACCTGGCTGGAGACCTGGCTTGCAACCTGGTTATGTGCCCTGGCTGGGAATCAAACTGGCAACCTTTGGGTTCACAGGCTGGCGCCTTAGCCACTGTGCCACCAGCCAGGGCCTGTTTTCTCACTTTTTGACATCAGGATAAAATATTGGACTAGATGCTAGCTAAGCTTAACCCTCTTATTTCATGGGTTCTGTTGCTTGGCTTCCTAATTTGCAACTGTCATAAAATTTAAATAACAAAGCAAAATAAGATTACATTCAAATAAGTGGTGGTGGTGGATGAGAAGGCTCCATGGGCTGTTTGCTTCTGGAAGGCTTCCTGGAGGCACCATCGCAGACCTTGATTGATGGATGAATAGCCTCCCCTCTGTTGTTACACTCATTCTACTGATTGCTTTCAGGCTGTCCCTCTACCCAAGGCTCTGAGATGTTCCCTTTAGAAATAATACATATCACTGATTTTTTAAAAAATCTGAGTTTTCATGTTTTCTGGAGGACCCTGATGAACAGTTTTTCCTACTCCTTTCAAGTCCACTTAAGATAAACTACTTCCAAGCATTGGACCCCAATCTATAGAGCAGAAGCTGCTGAATGAGGGTATGACTTTAGAGGAAAGAAATATTTGTTAGTGTTGGACACGCAGAACCAGAACTTCTGTGTCCCTAGGATGCCAGGGCATTATTGCAATGGTGTCACCTCTCAAACACAGACTCCCTTTCCTGGAAGGACCTTTCAACGCTGTGGGCTAAATCTTACAAGAAAGCTGATCTTATTTCATGAGACTTGTACCTTGTTACTCAAGGGCTCTGCATAACATTGGCTTGATTTCCTGCTGTGAACTCCTTGAAACCTTAGACCTCTCTTTTCTCAGCCTCGCTGTCTTCTCCTACAGGATGGGGATATTACAGATAATTTGACTCCTAAAATGGATTAGGTAATAGTTTATGGAGTGATCTGAGTTCTTTGTAAAAGATATTACAGAAACACGACTTCTGATATCCTCAGTAGGCCTAACTCCATCCTCTGGTTTCATTCATTCATCCATTCATTCAACCAATGGAGAGTGTGAGGTGCTGTGAGGGCCCATGGAAAGTTCTGCTAGTGGAAAAGTCAGAATGTTTACCAGTGACAAAATTAAATATAATTAAATGACAAATTAGTGGTAACTGAGGCCAATAAAGCAAATTGGTTCTGGGAGACTTCCAGGATCAGGCATTGATTTTTGAGGACCGAGAGGCTGTAGGTGGGGAGAAAGGACATTGTAGGCAGAAGGTACTGTGTGAGCCAAGACCCAGAAAAGGACAGTATGTTGTGTTGGTGGGTTCATGGGAAATCTATTATTACAATGGAACCCACAAATAATTGGGCGCTGGCTAAAACTTCTGTTTTTCTTCTCCTAGAACATCACGAGTCCTGAGGTCCAAAGTCCAGATTGAAAACTGCTTTGCACTCAAGCGCCCTTGAACAATTGGTGGCTTTAGCCAGGACACCGTGAGGATGCTTCATGACTGTCCTGATCCAGGGCTTCATAGACATGACTGCAGACCAAAGCAGGCCGCCATTCTGCATCCTCACATGGTCATGGGCTTATTGAAACTGAGAATGTACAAAATATTCTTCCGCAGAACAAGCAGCAGAGACTGTGTTGGGAGAAATAAGTACTAGACTGGGAGTTAAGAGACTCAGGGGTCCAACTGCTAACCTTCTTCAAACTTGCTGCAAGACCTTGTATGCTCCTGTCCTCTCCAGACCTTGGACTCTGGGCTGGACTGGGTGACCCACTATATCCCTTTTGGTTCAGTATTAGTGAAATGTGTCTAAAGAGAGGTAGGTGAGTGTTTTCACTCTGTGGATGAATATATCCTCCCTGTTCAACTGGAGGCACTCACTGAATGAGCGAATAGATGAATGAGTGAATGAAAAGTGGAGAACTCTTAAGACCCAGGCAGCTTGGTGGGCATTCATGGAACTACTTACTCCCTGGCTAGAATTGTCCAATCAGTGATTCTATTTCCAAGTTGTGGGTTAGGGAGGGAGTCAGGGAGCTACCTCAATGAGTACCAGCCTTGAGGGGTGGACCAGGAGTTAAAGCCCCTGCATCCTGTTGACAACCCTAGTGCCAACTTAATGTGCCCTTGGCTTTTTACTATAATTTAAGAGTTACTAACTCCTTAATCTTATTCTTTTATTGGCATGTATTTGCTTGATTCACAGAGCTAAAAATATGCCACTATTATATAGAAGGCCTGCTGACATTTTTTCAGATGTTAGTTTTAAAAGCAGGTTTTTGTTTAGTTTCTCACCAGAGCATCCAGATGCATTTAAACAGATGTACCTCTATGTGCAATACATAATTGATCCAGTTGACAGTGCTTACCATGCATATGGGTTTGTAGGTGCCGACCAGGAGCTCTGCAGGCCCAGCTAGGGAAGACCTACAGATTGGGGGTCACTGGTCTCAGAAACCTTCGCACCCTGTGTCCTATAATTCTGTGAGCAGAGAAAGGAAGCTGATGCCTTGCAGCTCTCCCATTTGCCATCTCATGGGTGGGGGGAAGGGCTTGCCAAGAGTCAGCGAGAATATACCTGTGAAGCATTTGAAAATTACATGGTGCCATGTCCATGTATGTTATTTTTATTATAGACATAATCTGGTAGTTTTCAGGAAACTGGGGGAGAGCTTCTAGCCAGATGACCATGGTTGGTGGCTTGGCTTGCCCTACTTGAGTTCTATGGGCCAGGAAATGCTATTCACATACTAGACATCATGGATTTATGATAACAATTTTCCAGCTGATGGCAGTAAAATATCTTGAGAAAGGGCCTCCTTTTTGATTTCATTCAAAGGTGAGGTGTGGGCTGTTAGGGGCTCTGCCTTCTACATAATTAAATAGTTTCAACAGCTTGGTTCTAGTGACCGGGCTCATCTGTTGCCTGCAAGTGTGTCCCTCAGGGTGAGAAATACAGCCTTGGTCATTGCCTGAACACACGGCCTAGGAGAGGGGGCATTAACACCTGGATGGCAAACTCAGTCTTATCACCCTGATGGACCTTGTGTTGCTGTGTTGAACCTGTGAGGAGTACCACTGTGGAGTGGGACTGGGGTTCGTGGGTGGGGAAGGAGCCCAGGGCTGAGGGGCCTTGGGTGCTTAGGTGGGACTGACCTCAAATCTGAGGCAAAATTTAGGAATTTCAACTAAACATGCCTAAAATGTCATTTAGTGTTATTGCTTCTAAGAAGTAGAGGAGAGGTGAGCTATTTATGGATTTATTTTAGGCAATGGTTAGGATTACAGTGTCAAAATGTGAAGGATAACAATCAGTTTTAAATGGGGGTCCGGAACCTTCTGTATGTAGTTTCTTTATTTGAAATGATGTTCTTTACGCTGTGTGAGTATTTGGTGGGAGCTCCCGATGCTGGCATCTAAATCTCATTTTTGTACTAAGCTCTTTGAATGAATAAAGAAACTGACTTTCACAAAGGTCTCCCCTGCATTATTCACCATGGGACAAGATGGGGACCTACCAGCCACTTCTAGGCCTATTAGATGCCTGAAAGGCTGTGGGGGTCAGCCTCCTGGTCTCTGCCTGGGGACCCTCTCTGCATGCTTCCCAGGTGTTCCATCCCTGGGGAGCAAACTTGCTGAGGCAGTAAAAAAAGTGCTTGGGCTGAGCATCAGGAGCCGCTGCCGGTAGGCTGATGACTTTGGAGGCAAAAGATTTGCCCTCTAGACCTGAAATTCTGCAACTCTGTGACTCTTGAGGTAACAATGAATTGTATGTCTAGGAGAAGGTGGGCCAGTCCTGATTCTATATCATCTGTTTTATTGCTCCCTCAATTCTGGTATCTAAACTGTCAGTCAGAACCAGGAGAGAATGGACAGAATACAATGCCTAGATTTTGGTCTTGAAAATGTGATCTTCGTTGAAAAGTATTGAAGGCCTCCTTTCCCCTGTCTCAGATAACATATGACTTCTTCCAGTGGCTCCTTGGGGAAGGCGACCCTAAGGCTCCAGGGCTCATTGTAATGCTAGGGGGAGGACAGCAGAGGGCAGTGTTATTATCCTCTTCTTCCACCTGAGGGCGCAAAGGCTCACAGTGAGGTGGTGCCTTGTTCAAGGTCACACAGTCAACTACAGAATAGAACAGGCCTGGACCCAGCTCTGAGAACCCCCATTTTTTTTGTTTTTATAAAGATTTTATTTATTTAGAGAGAGGGGAAGGGAGAGAGAAAGAGAGGGAGAAAGGCATCAATGTGTAGTTGCCTCTCACGTGCCCAACAGGGGACCTGGCCTACGGCCCAAGTACGTACTCTGACTGGGAATCAAACCAGTGACCTTTTGGTTTATAGGCAGGTGTTTAATCTACTGAGCCACAACAGACAGAGTGTGCGAGAACCCTGTTTTAATGCTCCCCATTATTGTCTAATCTATTAGCTCATTTATTCAACCAATATTTATTGAGCATTTACTATGTGCCAGGTCTGATACAAAAGACACAATCCCACCCTCAGGGTGCTGATGGGCCTCACTGGTTATGGGAGTTTTGTGTCAATGGGACTACAGTGTGGTGGACCTCCCTCAAGTCACACCACGGAGGCTTTCAAGAATACTGGGGTGCATGGCAGACCTTGCTGCCTTGAAAGACTTTTAAAAGGTGGGCAAGTAACATCAGGACATAATTAACCTAACTTCTCACTCTGAGAAGACAGGAGGCTAAGAGGTGAGTCAGAGATAATGGGGTCAGCTGAGAACTGGTTGAGCTCCAGGTGTCAGCAGGGTCACAGTGATGGCTGCACTGTAACTGTCATTCAGACATGCATGGTAGGAAAACCAGAGAGTATGCTGGCCTTGGCCTTGGCACCAACGAAACCTTCCAATTTCAAAGCACAGTGACTGTGGCATCAAAAAACAATCCAATGACTTAGTTGGTTGAGCATTGGTCTGTGAACAGAAAGGTGGCTGGTTTGATTCCCAGTCAGGGCACATGCCTGGGCTGTCTGCTCAGTTCCCCCACAAGGGCACATGTGAGAAACAAGAGATCAATGATTCTCACATCGATGCTTCTCCCCCTCTCTAACTCCCTCCCCACTCTCCACATAAATAAATAGATAAATAAATATTTAAAAAACAAAACCAAAAACAATGCATCCATTAGTTTTTCAATTTTTTAAAGCATTACTAGGGGTTGCCAAATGTAGTAAATAAAGATATGGGGGCCCAGTTAAATTTGAATTTCCAATATACAAAAAATAATTGTAATCGTGGAGACATACTTATACTAAATAATTATTCATTGTTTATCTGAAATTCAAACTTAATAAAGCTTCCAGGATTTCACCTGGCAACCCTGGAACTAATGCAAGAACAATTCTCTTGATTGTCTCAAAGTGGGGAAATAGGACATTAAGCAAAATGAAGGAAGATATGCAAGGGGATTTACTGATACTTGTAACTAACATAAGAGTAGCTGGGCTCAGAATACAGGCTTTGGGTTAAACCAGCAGTTCATATCACAATCTGTTCTCTCTGTGTACCAGGGGATATGTGTTCCTGAGTTGCGCAAGCCTGGTAGCCTCCTCCCCTGGTTCCCATGTCTCAGGCCTCTGCGCATACAGCCACCTACCAAAGACATAACCACCCTTGGAGAAAAGGCTGTGGCTCGGTGGGCCACTCCACAGAACCAGGGTGCTTCCACTGACTGGTCCCGGCTATAGATCAGAGTAGGCAGGGGGTTTAAGGACACCTGAGACTTAATTTTGCTCAGGCTTCTCAAAGGCACATTCAGGTTCCTCCAGGCAGAAGCTTCTGAACGGGGCATGCATAGACTTGTGTTCCCTGACATGGTCCTGTTAAAAGTAGGCTCAGACAGGGCCTCCTTGCCATAATAGCCCCACCCTCCATGATTCCATTCACAAGTGTCTTCCCAGGTGCCCCAGCCCAGATCAGGGCTGTCTTCCATCCAGCCCTCTGGGATGTACATTCCAGGATTTGTTAGGCAAATGCATCTGGGGCCTGGGGACAGCCTGGGCTCCCTTACTGGGCTGGGGCTGGAGGTTTTGTACTCTCCGGAGAGCAGAGGGGCTCATTTTTTTCCCCGACAGGCTGGAAAAATTGAGGCTGAAGATGTCTTTCTCATGGAATACTTTCTCTTTGGTGTGAATAGAGAGTCTGCCCTCATTTGGGCCAGGCGACAGGTGGAGCAGGGACTTTTGACCTCCAGTTTCCTCTACAACTACACGAGGACTCAGTGAAGTCCAGGTCACCAGCTGGACATGGCTGAACCACACAGCCATGGAGCTCGGAATGGCTGACTCCAGCTCAGCTCCATCAGGGTGTTCCAGGAAGCGACCGAGGCTGAGTCCAGTGGTTCCAAGTCGAGCCTTTAGTATGTGGTGTGGATTAAAAACAAAACAAAAGAAGAACCTGGGTTCTTGATACCACAGGAGACAGGAAAGTGTCCCTGGTTCAGCCCAGCCTGACCCCCAGAGTTTCACCTGTGGACAAGATCCTGTGAGCTAAGACTGATCCACAGCCAAGAAACAAACTCAGGGCGGGGTTGAGAGGAAGGCCCAGAGCCCTGCTGGCCAGTGCGGGGGCTGTGTAGCATGGTCTTCATTTCCAGTCCCTGTAGATGTCTGTCCTTGTCCACCCTTCTGTCCAGAAGGGGGTAGTGGAAGGGTTGGAAGGCCTGTAGGGAAGCTGAGAGGATATTTAGACAAGAAGTTCTAACATGGGGAAGGCAGGACCCTCTACACCAATAGACTTGATAGTGGGTATCGCCTTTATCCTCAAGGCCAAGGTGAGGTGTCAGCATGAGAAGAAAGGGGAGAAACCTTCACCTCGGGCTCATTGGGTTCTCTCCTGCTTCAGCTCAAGTTTTCTCTCTCAGCTCACAGCGTCCTGGAGAAAGACACAGATTCATCATTTCTAAGTCCTCATCTAGCACTTCCTTCCCCTTGTCTCCGGCTGAGAGCATTCCTCACAGCTTCCTGCCCCTTGGGCAGTCCGGAGCAAGCAGCCAGGCCCCAGCCGGCCAACCCCGATGCATTCAGATAGGAGCTCTCCTATATCCAAAGCCAGTGAGAAGGTTCGCTTGATTATACAAGGGTCATTTGCAAATGGAGAATCCCATTTGCACAGCAGGGGTTGATAAAATAGCATTTGAAACATTATTGGGTTTACAAAAGTCTGGTTAATATTTGGGTTTCCTGGAAAGGGGGGCGGAGTGGCCCCAGGGTGCTGAGTGCCGTGTGTAAACTGCACTGTGCAAGATGCACTCCACAGACATATTTATGTCATATGCTATTTGCACTGCTTTCTATGTGGTACATGGTTTTGTAGCTTTGAATGTCATTCATGTACATTTCTAGCAGTTAGCAGTCCATTGTTTTAACACAATCGGTGTATTATGACAATCTTCCAGCAGCTGGCAGTCAAGTTCTCAAGGAAGGGGTGCTGTTTTCTTAGGACACAAGGCATTACATGGGCTAATGTTGGCCTTGACTGTGACCAGGAAGCGGCAGATAGGGGCGGAAAGGATGCTAGGTTGACAGCACAGCAGCCCAGGACAGGACAGCAGTGCCCAGCCTCCAGGGGTACCCTGTGCCACACCACAGGGCAGCTGCATTTCTAGATCCTGCTGGGACAAGGTCATCAGTGACCCAAAAAGTTTTAGAAGTGGAATGCACAGAGAAACCACGTGGGCTGTGAGAAGCTGAGGAAGCACATATGAGGAGAAAGGAGACAAAAACTGAGGATGGGAAGACCTGAGTTCCAAACCCTCCCCTACCTGCTGTGTGACCCTGGGCAAGTCACTTGCCCTCTCTGGGAAACTGCAGGGAGACTCCTGCTGAACCCACCTTGGAAAAATGCTGGGATGAGAATTTACATATTATTGGATAATTTTCATATCTGACTCTGGTATTCTGTTAGTGAAACCCTGCGATGACTCCAGGCACCACAGGCAAAGTCCAACCTTGGCGTGGGAGCCTGACTTACCTGCTATGCCTCCCTGGGCACCTCTCAGGGCAACTCCAGGCCTCTCCCTCCCACGCGGAGAAACCAGGACTAGACCCTGTGACTTCCAACTGTCATTCCAGCTCTGGGTAGCTGTCCTAGGGGTTGTATCACTTTGTGGTCCTAGCTCTGCCACCTACCAACTGTGCAACTTTGAGCATGTTACTTAACTCCTCCATGCCACAATGCTTAGGACATAGTAACTACTACATGCATTTTAGCTGTTACTGTTACATTCACATTGGAATAGGTGGAAACTCCAGAGTAATTCAAAGAAAGGGCTCTCAAGTGGTGAAAATTTGGAAAATCTGACAATTGGGAGGATCTGAGTAGCAAGATGGCCCTCCTCCTTTTCCATTTGTAGCCTGCAGGCAGTCTCTGAATTTCTCCTCTTTCCACTTTGAGGCTAGTTACCCAACTCAAGTGAGATGACAACTGAACTCTATTGGGAGACAACAGGCAAGCAGAGGGAAACTATGCTGGTACATGTGTCTAGCTATGCTCCAGAGAAGGGCAGTTCTGGTGTAACTGCTGGTCCTGGAAGGAAAGGGCCAGGGAGTGGACCTGACCCCAACCTGTAGCCTCAGTTGAGCTATCCCATGCAACTCAGTCAGACCCAGAAAGAGAAAAACAAATGTTTGTTTTATAATGCATCAAGATCTGGAGTGGAGGGAAGTTGTTTGTTATGCAGCATTATCATAGCAGCAATAACTGACTAATACAACTTGCATCAGAGTATGAATGTGAACACCTGATTTAAATGTGCACACTCACACACACATGAATGTATGCAACACCTACACTGCAGCTTTCACTCTAGCCTCTTGCATCTTTGTTTGGAGGGATATCAACTAGGGACCAAGAATTTATACATGGGACTAGCCCATGGATGTGACAGTGTCCCTGTGATTGGAGCTTGGGAGAAAGTGAGCAATTTGCTCCTTCTTCTTTATGCCTAACATTTTGAGCTTCTCTTTTCTGCATCCTGCCCTGGGTCTTTGAAGCTCAGAGCACCAAATCTGTATGGAATTGCCTAAGATCATGAATGGTGAATTGCTTCCAGGCAGTTTCACAACTTGTTTTATAAAGAAGTACTGCAGACAGCACATGTGACCTACTGACAACAGTATCTCTCACCACTTACAAATGCTGCTTTGTTTTTATCACAGTCTGCTTTTTATAACGCGTCTTGATTTCTAGTAGTTTGTCAACCATGGTGGCTCTGGCTGAACTGCATAGTTCCCACTGCTCTGATGTATGGGGAAGAGGCCTGGCCTGGGGATCAAGGGACCCGAATCAGCACCTGGCTCCCAAATAGCCCTCCCAGCCAGGGAGGGTTCCCCACACCCATGCAGACTAGCCTGCATTCTCATGACCTAGGGACAGGGATATGGACACTCAAAGGTCAAGGAAGTCTTGGAGTTCGACACTAAGGGACAGAGTGAGAATAACCCTGGGCTGCACTGACACAGTGACTACCAGGGACCCCCAACTGCTTGCTGGGTCCTACACACTCCCTGCCCATCCTTTAATCTAGAAAGTACCCATGGGTACAGCCTCTCTAGTTTGGTTTTCCAGTACAGTTCTCCTCAGCAGCTGAGAGGTAGCTAGTCAGCCTCTGGGAGTTATATAACCATTATTGAGTGATGTTACACATCTTGCTCTCTGTGAAGCAATGTACATACTTGACTTCACTAAATGCTCACAACAGCTTTATGAGTTATAATCTCTATTATACAGATCAGGCAACAGAGGCTCAGAAAAGCCACATGCCCTAAGCATGCTCACTGAGTGAGACCGTGGCAGATCACAGATTTCATGTTGGATGCATCCTATTCCAAAGCCCAGCTCCTAACCCCCACTCCTGACCCCCCTCCATCCCTTGTAATCTTCCTGCAGACCATTCCCAAAGCTGCTCCTCCCTGTGGCATGCAAGAAACATTAGTCATACTCACTGCACATTGCTGCCTGTTGTTTTGGATTGTGGTTGTCTTGGGAAGCTTTTTCTGGTGCCATTTGCCTTTGGTTTGTCCTTCTTAAATACCTTGCTCACCCAGTAGGAGTCTTCAGCAGGGCTCAGCCTGGGCAAAGAGAGGTAGTAAGTGGTTTGTTAATAACCTACCCTGTGTCCTCCACTGTCAGGGTCCTGCTCTAGCTCACAAGGTATCAGACTCATCAGTGTTGTGGTTCTTAGTCCTGGGAGCATCCAAGTTCCCCACTGACCTTTATTTTGTAATCAATGAATATTTATCGGAGTAACATTATGCCAACTAGTCAAGAGAAACTCAAACTCTTATGTAGTTATTTGTCAATATAATAAATCCTAGATCATATGAACAAAAAGCATAATTTATTGCCAAGCACAACATTATTAAATGTATGCAAACTCTTTCAGAAAGTTTTATAAATAAAATTATACTAAGGAAAAAATCAGGTATATTTCAACACATTTGATGTGACATGATACACAGTAGGAGCCTCAAAAGTAGTAGGCCCTGATTTCTCCCCGCTGCAGCTGTGGCCACAGAGGGACCAACCCTGCCAGAGCTGCCCCAGGCAGGGACAGATGAGGATCGGGGCATAAATGCCCTTGACCACCCTCTGATCTCCTGCTGGGCCTTCCACTGACTAACCCAACTGGTATCCAGCCAGTAAGGGAACCTGGGAACTTGAAACTATATATATAATGACTGCAAAGATAATCATGATGTACGTTACACAACCCAGACAATTGATGTGCATTATAAGAATGATTTTTCTGGGGACCATCTATAAGACAGGATCACACTGATAAAAAACCTTTTGGATTATGGAGGCTCTCAGTTCACAGCATGCAGTGGCTTCTAGAACCAGGATGCAGCAGCCTGCTAGTTCTCTTGAACGGAGATGTGACCTGAGCGTCCCACTGCACTAGAGAAGGTGCATTCCCCAGGGTGCACCCAGGAACCAAAGAAAATGGCATTATCAGTTTGAATGAGCCCATTTCTCATGTACTGCCCTTGCTGAAGAATACAGAAGAGGGATGGTAGTCTGTAATCACACAAACTAGAAAAGGATCCCAGTGTTCCTAGGGCAGCTGATGAGATGGAGAATGTCACTTACTTGCTCCTACCCACCCCACCCCCCCATGGAAGGAAAGAATACATTCTTAGTGAAGAAGAAACTCACATGGCATCCAGCTTGCTGGTGGATTCCTTCATGTTCACCAGAGGCGCCGTGCTTTGGAGATTCAAAGAGACCAGAGGAACTACAGCCAAAAGTAAAAAGTCGGAGATAGGAGTGAGATGACACGGGGCAGGGGTATTCAGTCCTTTTTGATAGAACAATAGGAAGTGAGAGTGTTGAGAAAGAGCAAAGAGTGGTCTCATTCTCAAAATCTCATGTTTAGGACCAAAATCATATTGTAGGATTTGATAATAATGCAGTAGCCTCTGTGGAAGGACTGATGCTGACCCTCCAGCTACCATTATCAACAGTCCCCTCACAAAAAGCAGCCATTGTTTTCAGGAAATAACCCCACAGGGCCCTGACCTTTCCATCACCTGCTTTAGCTAATGCATTTTGTTGTTGTTGTTGTTGTAATAGAAAATATTAACAGTCTCATGACCTTTGTTCTTACGTAGGCTCTTGTCATGTTTTCAGAGTACAGGGATATATAATATGTGAAAGTTACTATATAATTATGTCATACCTGTAAATAAAAATGATACGGAACTCCTGCCTCAAGTGCCTCAAGTTGGAGGCCTGGTAGATATCTCAAATCTATTTGCATTTCCTTTGCTTACAGATTTTCCTAGGTCCTTTTGCAACATCTCACCCCAACAACACGGCCATCACTACAGGACTGGTAATACTAGCCCTCTGTGTGCAACTCCCACTGCTGGCTTAGGTAAAGACTTAGCTGGAAGCAGTAATAGGGTGTCTCACCCTCAGCACTATGGACTTTAAGGGCTAGATAATTCATTGTTGTGGGATCTGTCCTGTGCCTTGTGGGATATTGAGCAGCATCTCTGGCCTCCTGATATTGCCAACTGTCTTCTGGGAGTAAAATCACCCCTGGTTGGGCTCTCTGTACCCTCTGCCAGCCCCCCACTCCAGCAGGAGTGAGGAATGCCAACTCAGGGCCCAGGATTGCTCAGGCCCCTGAAGATGGCTACCTTTAGGCACAGATGTGTAATATAAAATAACTGCATCTGATTGATTTAACAGCAAACAAGAGACATGTGAAATACTTTGAGCAATTTTCTGACTCTTATTGTCATCGTATTTTTGTCTCATTGTGATGAAAAGAATCAAAGTAAACCTATTCCAGAAGAAGGCTCATGCAACAACCGGTTGTCATTCCCTCTCCCTTTGCCCTACCCTGACCACCCACGGTGGCCAAACAGGTATCCTCTTCCTCCTGAATGTACCTCGTGCTTTTCTTCTTTGCACTGAACTTCTAGAGTAAACAAAGTCTGAAATGCTCTTTTACTCTGCCCAGTCCCACCCCACAGACCATGGCTGTCAACACCCTGCCCTTTTCAGCTCACCTGGCACCCCAGAAGCCTTCCTTGTTCCCCCAGAGAGAAGTGAGCTCATTCTCCATGACTACCCCCAGTATACTTTTGTTAGTTACACAGAACTTACTGATTTGTCTTATATTTTTGAGGTTGGCGTTCAGGTCATTCCCTCTGCAGAGGAGAGGTTTCCTGAGAGGAAGGAAGGGAACTGAGAACTACTCATCCTGCAGCCCCTAGAATGGTGCTGTCAAACCATCTGCAGCAAAGGCTCTGTTTCTTAAAGATCTTATCTCCCATCCATAATAAATAGTGCATTTGAGAAATACACTGAAATGAATTAGGAGAACTCTTTGACACTATGGCAGTATCTTATTGCTATAAACATTTCTAACGCTCGCTCTCAACCCTGCACTCACTTCATGTTGAACTAGTAACAGGTAGTAAGGGGACGGCCGGTGCTCCCTGACTAGCATTGTCCTGGCACAGTGGCTTTCACAATAAAAATTTACCAAAGCAGCAATTCTCAGACACACAGGGGCAAAAGAACCACCTGGAGGGCTTGTAAAAAAGACAGCAGGGTCCCACCCCAGAGTCTGTGATATAGCAGGTCTGTGGTTGGGCCCCCAAATTCTTTTTACTGATTAGAAAGCACACATTGAGAGCCGCTGGGCTAAAGAAATAACGCAATGTCAGGTACACTGCCCTCTTCTGGTTGCCTGTCCTCATTCCAGGTAGAGCCACTGTCCCTAATGCCAACTCTGTCACGCAGCCCTCTAAAGCAACAATATCAGCCACCATGCTGTCAAATGCTTGCTGAGGAGCTCCAGACATGAGAAAACCATGAGAAGCCAGGGGGTCCATACCTTGGGGCTGCTCAGAGCCCAGTTCCTCCACAGGTAGCTGTGTAGGTGATGTTGAAGAACATGGAGGCAACGTTTGAGGTGTCCCCACCACTAAAGGCCCCAGAGGTGGCCTGAGTGACATAGATGCCTGGGAAGGTGGGGATCTGGGTGGCGATCCAGTCGTCTGTACCTGATGCTGCGGTGACTCAGATGATAGATCAGGTACTGAGCTGGGCAGTGAGGGCAGAGCTGGTCGTGATATAGGTGGCAAGTCAGTTGGAGAACATGATGATGAAGAGGCAAGTGGCGATGCAGGTGACTGCTCAGGTGGTGAAGAGACAGGTGGTAAAATGGGCAGCTCCACAGGCCATTCATGTGTGGACTCAGGTGTTTGTCCAGGTGGGAAAACAGGTGGGCCATGGCGACTGCTTCCTTCCCCTTTGGAAGCCCATTGCTTATGAGGTTGTACAGACTCTTCCAGGCTGGCCTGCCTGGTCTGGTGACTTGGTTTATTGTGTTCAGGACACTCATTGCCAAGGGCGAGTTCTATCTGGCAGTATACTTCTACCCGGGGGAAAATCACTCTCTTGGAGGGAGAATTAAGATAAGCAGCATCTAGAAGAAACCACAGCATGGGTCATAGGTGGCATTACTAGCCTCTGACATCAGCATGGTGTTTGAAAAATAATTATTTTTTCCAAATTATTTTTACAAACAGGATTAGCTCTCATCGATGGACTTTCTTTACTTACTTGAATTTATATTGAGTATTTGATTGTGGATTAATTCACTTATTCAGTGAATAGTTATTGAGTATCAATATGTTCCAGATGTTATGCCAGGTCCACGGAGGTGAAGGAGACAAAAACTGGTATGCTAGGTCCTGGCTTCCTGGAGTTCATAATCCAGTGTTGGGGGCAGGCACTGACTACTCAAATCCTCTCAAGTTTTAGTCCAGACAAGTGTTAGGCAAGGGAGGGACGTGGCGCCAGGAGAAAGAGAGGCAGGGCGGGCTTAACTCGGAGGCTTCCCTGAGGAGCTGAGGTCTGAAGGGCGAGTGTTCCAGGGCATGGATGGTCAGGAGGGGATGAGAGAAGCATTTCAGATAGAGGAAACAGCACACACAGAGGCCACAGGTTCAAAGGAGCACCAGGACATTGAGGGCCTGAAAGGTAGTGTGGTGGGAGCCGGGGCTGAGGAGGCCCAGGGACCAGGTCACGGAAGGGCTTGTCAGCAGCACTGAGGACCTTTGGTTTTCATGGAGACTATGGAGACTTCTAGGTGGGGAGATGCTGCCCTGAGTCTGACTTTGACAAGGTCACCATGGCTACTTGGGGGGAATCATTAACAATGGCATGGAGGGCCCAGGGAAACCTATCGTGGTACTGCGGAAAGGTGTGCAGGGTTTGTACTTGGGAGAAGGTAGAAAGAAGTGGGAGCTTTGTTTATCAGGTAAATTACTGAGACTTGGTAATGGATTTATTGGGGGATGAGGGGAGGTAAGTGGCCTGCACAACCGGATGGATGCTGGTGCCATCGGCTGAGAATATGACCGTGGAGGGGTGGGTCTGGGAGGAAGTGGGGAGAACACAGGTCATGAGCTTGTTAGGGGACATGTTGGGTTTACGGAGCCTTGGAGAGGCCCAAGGAGAGATGATAAGTAGGCAGTTGTGTGTTTGGGTCTGGATCTCAGAGAAGAGGTGAGGGGTAGAAATACATATGTTTGCCCACCCCTCCTCCACATGGCGGTAAGAAGCTGCGATGGCCAGTGTCTGTGGAGGACACTGCTGCCTAGGGAGCAGGGCACAGTGAGGAGCGGGAGGGCCCGGGACTGATGCAGGACACAGGAGGGAGAGGGGACCCAGGGCAAGTTTTCTAAGAGAGACAAGACTGGGGTAGACGTAAAGGTTGTCGGTAAGAAAAATTGCAAACTGGGAGAACATATTTACAAATAATATTCCTGACAGAGGATATCTATTTACTAAACATAAAAGCTCTTAAATAAGAAAATGAATAATTCAGTTTTTTTTAATGGGCAAAAGAGCCAACTATGAGCTCCCAATGGCCAAAGCTGCAACAATTTGAGTAAAAATAAATTTAAGATGGTAAATTTTGTTATGTGTTTTTATCACAATTTTACATATACAAATTATATATAATTATATAACATAATCACACATAATTATATATAATTTTATTTATATATGACACACCTACCATATGATCTAATCATTCTACTACTACATATTTACTCAAGAGAAATAAAAGCATTACGTCCATAAAAAAACACATACATGAGTGTTTACAGCAGCTTTTATTCATGATAGCCTGAAGTGTATACAACTTAAATGTCCATTAACAGGTAAACAAATAGCTAAGGGAACTGTGGTCTATTCATTCAATAGAATGGAATGTAAAAAGGAATGAACTCGTTATACCATGCTATAATAACAAGGATGAATCTCAGAATAATTACACTAAGTAAAAGAATGCAGGCAAAAAGAAAATAAAGGTTTCATATACGATTCCCTTTATCAAAAACTCTAGCGAATGCAATTAACCTGTAATGACAGAAAGTAGAGCAGGGGTTGCTTGGGAGTTGGGAGTGGGCCAGGGAAGGTGGGGAGGAGAGTCACTGGGGGACATAAGAAAGCTTCAGGCATGACAGATTGTTCACTATCCTGATGATGGCACTGTTTCACAGGTAGGAGTGTGTGCGTGTGCGTGTGCGTATGTGCGTGTGTGTGTAAACTTACCAAATTGTGAGAGGTAGGAAGAGAGAGAGAAGGAAGAGTGGCAGGAAGGCAGGAGGGAAGGGAAGAAGGAAGGTAGGGAGGTTTTGGCTAGAGGTGCCTGGCTGCCAAATGGCTATTTTTAAACCTGGCATTGCCGGAGCTCCAACCTCGCTAACCACCCACACGCACATGTCTGTGTGGAAAGCGAGGTTTCCAAGCGCGCCAGCGAGCAGGCCGTTCCCTTTGGCAGAAGCTGCTGCCAGAGAAGCCAGCGTGGAGAGGGAGACTAGCCCAGCAGCGGGAATAATGAAGTGGCTGTGAGCCCTTAGGAGGGAGGAGGAAAGGGGGCCAGGGTGTGAGTTGAGTTGAGGGTGACCCCTGTGGGTGCTGCTTCCTGCCAGAACTGACCCCTCCCCCACAAAGCAGCTGGGCAGGAGGCTGGAGTGGACTAGACTTTTCTGTTCCCAGATGGCAGGTAAGGATTAAAACCGCACTTATTCAGGCTGTCAGTACCTCCTGCTCCGATCTGGTGAAGGGAGACCGAACCAGCCCAACCAAACCCAAGAGGCTTTAGGTGGTGGCGCTGAAACCTTCACTATAAAGCCCCGCGCATCCTGGCAAACTGGAAAAGGAAGCAAAACTAGTTGGTTTCACTTATGAGTTGAGTCTGTTCCTGCTTGGAGAGGCTCCAGGGTCATTGGGAAATCCCGCCACCCTCTTTATGCTCTCCCGAGTCAGGAGTGGATCCCCGAAATGCCACTATTAGAGTTTCATCCTTGGGTTTAGGACCACCATTTCTACCTGTGACAATGTCTACACCAGCTAAAGGTGGAAGAGGGGCAAGGGCGCTGGGTTCTTCCCGGAGGTAGAAGGGTAGAAGGTGCTACTGAGAAATGGGGTGGGGGTGGGGGACCAGAGTTGCTTTACCTCCTGCTTCGTGACTCCTCCTGGGACTTGCCTTGAGAGGAAGCGAAAGGAGAAGTTCTAGGGGAGAGACTGGTATAGAGTAGTCAGTGGCCAGGCTATCACCTGGGGTATAGAGAGGTCTCCTAAGGCAAGGAATTGGTATCATTTCCAAGCTCCAAGTTCCAAGTCAGGGGATGCCCCAAACCCTGAGTCTGCAGCCTACACTGCCACTGAGGAAAGTGTGGAGGGCCTCCCTGATTGGTGATGATAGGACCTTAGGCCCCAGCCAGCCTCTCGTATTCCTGAGGCCCTATCTCTACCTCAACCTCCACGATGACACCCCTCAAGTCATTCACTTCTTAGATATCCAGAGCTCCCTTTTCACAGCTCTAATGTCACCTGTGAAGATGTGGAGGACCAGGGAGTTGTCAGAGGGGAGCAGGGTTAGAATGAGTCTGTCCTGCAAAGAGGTGAGAGGAGAGGCCTGTCTCTGAGGTTACAGGGAGCAGTGCACTGGATTGACCATGGCAAGGACAGAGAACTCTGGTGTCCTCAGTAAGGACTACCATGTATTTGAGCATTGTGTTAAGCCTTAGCACAGCTAAGGGCGGTACATGGCTTTGCTCCTTTAACCTTCACAATAACCTCTGAGGCAGGTTTCATGATCAGCTGTGGGAATTGAGACCCCAGGAGATTAATTACCTGCTCAAGGTCACACAGTCGGGGGGTGTCAGGACCAGATTCTAAACTTTTTACAGATTCAGGAACCAAGGCTCGGAGAGGGGGAGTGATTTCCCTGAGCTCAAACAGCTGCAGGGATGGGCACCCCGGCCCAGGGGACTTGCTCCTGGAGCCCATGTTCTTTTTATCCTGCTCACGCTCCCTAAACCCCACCCTATGGGAGAAGGGAACCAGGACAAAGTAAAGGGTCAGGACAAGGGGAACTTGGGAAAGCAGGAAGCAATTTTGAAAGAAAAATAAAGTGAATATACCCTAGGAAAAAACCTCATTCAACCCCTTAATCTCACTCCCAAAATATTTTTTAAAACCATATACACAAAAAGTATACCACAGCATTGCTTATTGAACATTTGGAAACTCAAACAAATGATCGAGTTTTGTGTACATCTGTGATGGAATTTTATACAACTCCCCCCCAAAACATTTATGGAAAGACCATGTGGCACTGTGGAAAAAATGATAGAACATTGGCAAACGACCTTTGATCCAGGAATCCCTTTTATTTTTTTGAAATATGTTCTATGAAATTAACTCTAAATATGGAAAAGCTTTTTTTCCTTTCTTTTTTAACAGAGATGTTTGCCATGACCTTCATCATGTTGAAGTGTGTAGTACATGCCATTAGAATCTTCCTTCTACCCAAGGATGCACAAGGTATGGGGACCACCATTTCTTTCTCTCTCTTTTTAATAGTTCATTTTTTATTTATTTTTTCTATTATCATTTATAGTTTCCAAACCAACATAAGGCAAGGGCTCTTCTCTCTCATTTGTTGATCAATATGTCATTCAAAGTTTTATATAAATCTTAATCTAGTCATATCTATTTCTACATTAACAATAGTGTTATTGGAAAGAGAATAAAAATGGAAGAGAACAAAATGACATGAAAATAGAAGATAGAAGCTATGTATTTCCTAAATACAGTTTCTAAATCCAGAAATATATTTGTACAAAGTCCCAGACCCTGCCCTATCGGCTAACCTAAGAGCTCTTTTGGCACAGAGATCCTCATTTCTGGCTGCAGTGGCCTGTCCAGGACAAAGCAGGCTGCCTGGTTCTGCACCCATTTCCGGGTCTCCTGGGTGAAGGGCACCTCCACGTCACAAATTTGGTGGGAATATTCCTTTACTCAGCCCTTCCACTTCCTGTCTTTGCCCACCCTTCCCTCCTCCCTCCTTAGAACTCCACACGGTACTTACTCAGGCGCCTCAAGTACAACACGGCATCTTCATACCCTCGGTAGTAGTAATTGTGCAGGACCTGCAAGGTGGCACACCAGGAAAAACTCAGGCTACAGCAACAGCAACAGTGACAGCATGGTCCCCCCACCCAGAACAGCTGCTTTCATTGCTCTTGGGCTTTATTTGATGGGCTCTTCAAAATGTACCCATTTAGTGTCCTGTCCTTCACTCTCTGCTAAGGACTGGGAGCAGTTCCTGGTCATGTGTCCATAATGATGCTGGTCAAGTGTTAAGTCATTCACAGCCAACCATCAGCTTCCCCTGGGTGGGAGATGGGGAGTTGTTTACAGTAGAAGCAAAGAAGGTGCACTTGGACCATATGAAGAGCAAAGTGTGGAGACTGATTCAAATCTCAGTGCTACCACATATTGGCTGTGTGGCTGTGTGCCTATGTGGCTGTGTGGCTATGTGGCTGTGTGTATGTAACAGCTCACAGCCTCAGTTTCTTCATCTATAAAATGGGAATAATAATAGTGTCTATTGCAGAGGTTGTTGAAGGATCACATAAGAGTGTCCACAAAGCCTTTTCCATAAAGGACCAGGTAGTAAGTATTCAGGGTTTTGCAGGCTACATACAGTCTCTGTCATTTCTTTTCCTTCTCCTTTTTTTTTTTCAATAGCCTTTTAACACTGAAAAACCCATTCTTCACTTACAGGTTGTACAAAAATAAGCCATGGGCTGGATTTGGCTCATGGGCCAGTTTGCTGACCCAACATTGCACATCAGGGTACAGTTAATGTTCCTGCCAGCAATTCTAACATCACCTCATTTTACAGGGGAGAAAACTGGGGGTGGGAGCCCTCAGGGGACTTGTTCATGATCACAAAGCACATTAGCAAAAAGGCCAGGACACAGGTCTAGGGGGAAGTTTAAGGGATCATTTGAAAGGAGGAGATAGAGGAAATTGAGAGGGCCCCACAGGCTCCCTCATTGCACCCCAGCCCCTGCCACCACCCTACCCCCTGCCCCTCCCTGTCCCCCCCTCTCACCATCAGGTCTGGGGGGAACAGGGCATGAGTCATTCTGGTGATGTTTTCCAGGGAGAACTGGAAGGAGCAGTTGAACATGCGGAAGTCATGGAAGATGGCAGGGCAGTCCCGGGGACAGATGTCCTGCTGCCCACTGAAGGTGGAGATGGTGATGGAGTCAGTCCAGAAGGAGCAGGGCTGCATGCCCGTGAAGCCCCCATCGATGTACCGCTGTAGGAGGCAGAGTGGGAAATGCTCACACAGGGTCAGAAGTCCCATGGAGGGAGCACGCCAGGGAAATGTGTCCCTCAGGATAAACCTTGCGACCGAGGTGAGGAGGGTGAGTGGTGTGTGCATGGGCACTCGGTGAGCCCATGGTGGCCTCTGGACTCCAGCCCAGTGCTCTGTTCCAGCATGGGCTCCCCTCAGCCACCATACTGGTGCTGAGATGGGACTCCCAGGCCTCTGCGGGGAGGAAGCATCCATACACTGGACAAAGCAGGAGCAGATGCTCCCTGTCACAGCTACCCATCTCAAACTACCCCTCCAGGGGTCACTCAACTGCTGAGGGAAGGCCTGGGGAATGAAGTTTGTCCCCACGGCCTTTTGAGAAGGAGTATGCATGGTGGGTCTGAGCAAGTTGGGAAATGGTCCCTCTCCAGACTGCCGCAGGTCCAAGCTGCCTCCCCCTGTTGAGGTCAGACATTTTTGACAATCTCCAGAGCACCTATAACCGGCCACCATGTGTTCACCCTCAAGTCCCTTCCCCTCTGGAGCTTCTGTTTCCTCAGTTGTGAACAAATGACCACAAACCCTGAAGCTCTAACTCTCTGGGGTTACTGAGAAGCATGTGGCTGACATGCAAGCTGGGGTCCATCTGTTATCTGAATTTCAATCCCTGGATCTCATTTTCTCTATATATAAAATAAGGAGGGGGCATATGTGAGACCTTCCTGCTCAGACTGGAGTCTGGGGACCAGCAGGGGACCCGTGGTACTGACAGCAGCTGAAGCCTGTTACAGGTGCAGAATCTCAGGCCCTGCCCCAGATGTACTGGATCAGAATTTGCATTATTTTACAAGGCTCCTGAGTGATGTACATTAAAATTTGGGAGGTACTAGCCTAGATGACCTCATAGGTCTCCATCATTCAAGGTTTCAGGCTCCAACATTACAGGGTCTGTATTTTTAAATTTTGTATTAAAATTTTTATTTTAGCCTCACTTAAGGACATTTTCATTTGCTTTTTTAGAGAGAGAGGGGAAGAGAGGGAGGAAGTGAGAGAGAGAAACCTCAATGGAAGTGAAGCATCAATCAGCTGCCTTTATATGCACCCAGACCAGGGATCTGTGCCAGGACTGGGGATCCTTTGCACCCCAACCAGGGGTGGAACAGGCCCACACTTAGACTGGGAATGAACCTGCAACCTAGGTATGTGTGAATGGGAATCAAACCCACAACCTTTCAGTTACAGAATTTTCCAACCACTGAGCCACACCAGCCAGAATAAGGTCTGTATTTTATACTCTCTGTCGAGTCTGAGAAATTCTGGAAAGCCTGTGGCATCTTGGCTTGCCAGGTTCAGTATTGACCGGTGTGTCCAGAGAAAAGCCCAACCTAGTTGGGAAAATTCATCCTAAAGCCCCAGAAATCCATCTATGCTGGTATTCTGAGTAGAAAGACACAAAAACCTTTCTAACACTTGGTCTTTCCATTGAATTCCGAGATCACCCCTCTGCTCTCCCAGATGTGGGTCACAGGGGCCTTGAGGTACCCCTGGATCCTGGCTCATGCCCCTCCCACACTGAAGCACTCACCACACCGCGGTAAGTTGGGGGGATGAGACCACAGTACACAGGGACGAAGCAGCTGCAGTACAGGGCCTATAGGAGGGAGAACAGGGCTGAGATGCCTGAGGTCCTGGGGCCTCTGAGACATCACCAGCATGGCCTCCCTTACACCCAGGTGGGGGCACTGCCTTCCTCCCAAGTTTGGTCCTGGTCCTGGTCCTAACCATCTGGGTCCTTGGTAACTACCTTTGTCAGTCTGGGCCTAATGTCCCAGCTTTTAAGGGAGAGGGTGACTTCAATGATCTCCAGGGTTCCTTCTAGTACCAAATTTCCATAAATCCAATGGGATTCAACAAGCATCAATGTATATCTGGCTTGGGTCTGGCCCTGACATCAAAGGAGGGTGAGGTGCCCACCCTCAGGAATGCTGAAAGGGAGGAGTAAGCAAGTAGGGGTGATAGGTGCTGTGATGGAGCTGAGTGTGGGCATCATAGCCCCAGAGGAGGAGCCCCCCTCAGAAGGGGTGGGGGGCAGGACAGCGATGAGGAAGGTTCCCTGCAAGGAGTGGCTGGAGTCTTCTCAAGCAGGTGAAGGGGAGTGAGAAGGAGAGAAGGGCATCCCAGGCAGAGGGTGCAGTAGGCACAAAGGTTGCGCTGGTTGGAGCGGATAGAAGTGGAAAGTGGTGGCATAAGGCTGAAGAGAAAAGTCTTGAAGAGCTGGCGCTCACAAACCGAGGCAGGCATGAGGTGGGTGGAGGAAGTATCCACGCTCATTGCCTATTCATCCTCCATCCCCAGCACCATGGCCGGCCAGTGTGGGGATATGAGGACGGGTGAGAAGGGCCTTGTAATTCAGGGGAGGAAAAGGGAATAAAAATAAAGGACAGAGGGCCATGCAATTTAACCCCTTTGTCATGAAAAAAAGAGGGGGGGATATCCGCAGCACTCTGCAGCAACAGTAACTCATAGCTAAAATTTACATTAATGAGGTTAGAACAGTAGTACACTGTTAAAGTGTGCTTTCCTGAGTGATGACCTGGTTTAGGGACAATTCAGTCCTTTTATCAAGGACCATTGGAAGAGGCAGATAGAGTGGAGGGCTGTACCCACAAACTGGGAGTATTTCAAACTGGGAGACCCTAAAGGAGATATGGGACCTCTGTTGGTAACACCTGGCCTCTGAGAAGCTCCAGGATTAGCACCAGGGCAGGGCAGAAGCAAAAGGAGGGCTGAGCTCTTAGGGACTATGGGCGCTGAAGTCTTGAGGACGGTGACCAAGTCGGGTTTGTCTCGAATTTCTTTCTGTCCATCTCCTCTAACAGTGTGCCTGACAGAGAGAGATGCCAGGTGGGTGAATGAAGGGAAGGACTAGGAAAGCAGAAAATATAAGGAAGGGAGGAAGACAGGTAGACCATCTCAGGGGCCAGTCAAGAGAAGCAGGACCACCTAGCCTTCCATCCTCTCCTTCTCCATTTGACCCAACAGCCCTGCCCCTACTCCTGGTTCCGCCTCCTCCCCAACCCTGCCCCCACTCTGGGCCCCGCCCCTCCCCGCCCTGCCCCACCTGACCCCGCCCACTTCCCAACCCCACCTGACCCCACCCTGGGCTCCGCCCACTTCCCAGCCCCACCCCTCCCCACCCTGGTCCCGCCCACTTCCCAGCCCCACCCCCTTGCCTCGATGAGTTCTTCTTTGGATCTATAATCAGAGACCACAACACTCTCTCCATCCGTGAGTCGGGTGAGGCACACGTAGAGCTTCCCAGTGGCAGCCTTGTAGGAGTCCTCTGGCAGGGCCTGGTACAGAAACTGCCTCATCATCCGCACCATCTTGCAGGAGGGGGCCAAGGGCCCCAAGAAGTATTTCTTCACTTCGGCCACACCTACATTGAGGACTCGGAGGTACTCTTCTGTGGAGGAAGCGCAGAAGGGGGAGGTCAGCACCGCTGGCTAAAATAGGTCAACGGTGATTTGCCATCTAATCCTGCATCTGCCAAATGGGAAAACCTAGAATTCTAAAGCAGGGAAGGGCTCAGGAACCCACCTGTCGATCGGCACAGGAGGAAAACAAGGCATGGGAAAATTGAGTCACCGGCTCCAGAAATCCCATAGCTAGTCCATGGCAGAACTAGACTCGGGCATCCCAACTGCATTCACATTGAGGCAAAGACCACTTTCCCACCCCAAAAGGGCTTTCTCCAACTTCCCATCACTGTGCCTGGCAGTTCACCACCAGACTACATTCTTTTGGAGTCTTAGAGGCTTCTGCCCTCTATGAGAGTCCTATCAAAACACTGACATAGTTGAAAGCCTTGTGACATCAAGTGACACCTTGGGACACTGGTTTAGTGCTGGCTAAATCTGTGTACAGGCAGCGGGTGCTGGCCTTGAGGCAGATGAATTACAGGGAAGGGTGAACTTTGCCCTGAAACCATTGCATCATCTTCCCTTTCTGGCTTCTGGAACAGGCCTGAGAGGGAGAAGGCCCTGACCTATGGAAGACCCCTGTGCTTCAGGAGCCCCAGGAGAGGGAGACAAACCTCCCTTCTCTTTGGAGGAGCACAGCCAGGGCACATGTGCCAGACAGGGCTTGAGGGCAGTTGTGTTGTTCAGGAGAGTGGCAGAGGAAGGTATACACCACCCCCACCCACCCCTGAACAATCCCCAGAATACACCAGCAAGGTTTGGGTTGTAGGCTTACTAAGAAGTACTGTGAGGTAGGTATTTCTCTCCTCACTCTCCTGATCAGGAAACTGAAGTTCAGAGAGTTACTATAACTTGCCCAAGGTCAGCTGTCTAGTAAATAGGCAAAGTGGGATTTTAACCTAGAGCGTCTGACCCTGGAGCCCGTACTCCTTTGACTCAACTAAACCACAAGCTTCCAGAGCCCAGCCTACTCCTGCTTCTTGTCAATTGCTGCTAATTTCTACCTTGTGGGAGCTCTCTGGTAAAATCAGGACTGGAAATAGCTCTAAAAAGGACTGCCCAGTTTTTTAAACAAATATTTAATTATAAAACAGCTATACAGAACAACATTTTTACAATCAGTATCATGTAGCAATGGCTAGTAGGAAGTTATTCAGTCATTAGCGTTCTGCCACTAGAGGTAATCAAGCAGGGCCGGGCAAGTGCCTCCATCTGAGAACTTATCCAAGGGATTTCTGGATGGGCAGTTAGGGTTAAGATTCCTTCTAATTTTGAGATTCTGGGGCTCTCATGGGAGCCTGACGATATATCTGGGAAGTTATCACAGTGAAAATCATTTTCCTGTTGATAAATAGAGCAGCTAATGCACAGAGCGGTTAAGTGATTTGCTCAAAGTCACATACAGCAATCTGGGGACAAACCAATGCTAGTGATGCTCTACTCCTGTGTTTTACAGTTCGCAGATTATTCTTCATTCATCCTGGAGGTTGATAGGATAAGGAGCTTCCACATCATTTTGCAGATATAGAAACTGAGTCAGAAAATCACTAAGTATCCTTCCTCAGGTGAGACAGCCAGGCAGTGTTTGTTCTGACTCCCACTCCACCTTCTTTCCCTGAGTGTTGGACAGATCCCAGCTGCTGAGCAAGCCTGAGTTGCCATGGTGACAGCCTTTCTCACCAGCATTTAGAATCACAGCTGCATACATGTAGTAAGGACTGATCTGAGCAACAGAGCATCTTAATTGTCACCCACTTAGAGGGTAAGATGCTCCTGGGAGGTTGGGAAGGCTTTGCGGTTTTGTCAAGGTTAGCTTTACCATGTGCCAACTTGTACAAACGGCATTCACCCTCAAGGGAAGGTGGCAGCCAACCCACTAGCAGTTTATGAAACAACTGGCCATTTAGATACCAAGGTGCTGGGTCACTGAGTTCTCACCTGCAAGACCAGTTGGGATGGGGGGCCAGACTAGGGTGGGGACATGCTGTTTTTGGAATTTTATTTATTTATTTATAAAGATTTTATTTATTATTTTCAGAGAAAAGGGCAGGGAGGGAGGAAGAAAGGGAGAGAGAAGCATCAGTGTATGGTTGCCTTTCACCTGCCTCCAGCTACGGACCTGGCTGGAGACCTGGCTTGCAACCTGGTTATGTGCCCTGACTGGGAATTGAACCAGTGACCTTTGGGTTTGCAGGCTGGCACCAATCCATTGAGCCACACCAGCCAGGGTATGTTTTTGGAATTCTTAATGAGCAATTTGAAGTGGTCACAGGAGGGTTTGTGGCCTTCCCACAATGCCTGGGAGCCAGGAGTGCCAGGTTCAGTTTGCCCATACACTCCTGGACTCCCAGCAAGAGGCACTTGCTGGGACCAATGGAAAGAAATTTGTTCTTATTGCAAAAGAAATACATGTCCATTGTGGGGAAAAATTGTTTTAAATGCAGATAAGCAAAAGAAAAAAATTAAAATGACTTAGAATCCCTTCACCCAAAGATTAACTATATATTTTATATTTATTCTTACTTATGAGAAAACTTTTATGGAATCAATCTATTTACACTATTTTGCAACTTGCTTTTTCCACCTAATAAATCATGTCTTTCTACATCAGTAAGTACCCACTTATAACCTAATTTATAAGCAGCATGGAAAACCACTGTAAGGTTATAAGATTACTTATTGAGTGGGTCTCCAAAAGAGGTTGGCTATTTAATTTTTCCTTTGCCTTTATAAATAATACTGTAATTAATAATCTCATGTTAAATTCTTTGTCTGTGTCCTGCCTTATTTTCTTTAGGATGGGAATAGAGGTGGCAATGCTAGGTCAAAGGCATGAACATATTTTGTCTTATAATGCTTATTTTAATCATGGCTTTTAAAATATTATCCATTTATAGTCAATTCAGCTATTCAGTGGAGGTGGGGTGACAGGAACAAAGCAGTGGCCAAGATAATAGAAATAGTATTGATATTTCCAATATACTTATATCTGAAAATAGTGCTATTTGGAAATTAACAATGCTGTAGCCAGAATCATGTAACCAGGGAGAGGGGGGACAGGAGATTGTCTGATTTCTCCCACTCAGGTGCCCAGCTTAATAGTCTTTCTTGCTGCCCATGGGAGATGTCCTTTTCTCTGTTTCTCCTGGCTTCTCTTCAGATCTCTGTCTGTTTGTCTCTGTCTCCAGAGTCCCCCTTAGCTGAAAGAAAAGCAACTAATCTGGTTAGCAAGTCTGTTGTTAGAACATCAAGTGTTAGGCTTATCAATTGCTGGGTGCTGCAAGGAGGGATAAATTTAACTTGCTTCTTTGTGCATCTCTGTATTTTTTAGCACCTTCTTCCATGTAAAAAGCCCCCTTCCAAACTGCAGGGTGCTGGCCCCTGAGACAATGTCCCACACTGATCATAGCAAAGTGGGATTTAAAAGCATCACCACCGGAAATTCAAGATTGGCTTCCACCCCCAGCCCACACTAGCTATGTCCTTTTATACCTTTGTATTATCTAAGGGTGGTTAGTTTGTGTCCCAAGCCAAAAAGGACAATCTCTGGTCCTCCACTCCTTCTATGGCCTATTATGGTGCTTTGCCTATAGGAGGCCCTTCAGAACCTCTGCTATAAGCTGGGAATTTCTTAAGAGCAGGGCTGAGCCATACTCACCTATGCCCACCAAGCCTTCCATGATGCTTGGTAGGTGCTCAATGCTTGTTCAGCGTGTGAACAAAAGTAAATAAAAACCTGACAGGGAGGCAAAGCAAATAATGGAGATGTTCACAAGGAAAAGCTACTTGACTTAATTACCCAATAAAACCTTGAAAGCAAGATCATTCCAGGTAGATGTATAGATAACAGTTAGTTAACTATATTGTTAAGTGTGGCCAATTCACCAGGTTTTATGAGTCTATAGTGCTAAAACTCCAGTAGGAAAATACATAACTAAGATACTGGGACTGGGAGGTTTTGAGGTCATTTGGAGCTACTCCAAATCTCAGAGAGTCCTTTACTCTTTTCTATAACCAGATTTATTTCTTGGAAAGAGCTCAGGGTTTTGGAACCAGACAGATTTGGTTCAAATCCCAATTTTGCCACATATTAGTTGGGCCATTACTCGCAAGTGATACAACTTCTTCCAGCCTCAACTTACCACCTATAAAATGGGACTAATGATACTTACCTTACTGGGTTGTTACAAGACAGGTGTTCTGTTAAGTGCCCACGCATAGTAAGTGCTCAAAATTGGTATGCAAGTAAATCCCCATGTGACCATGGAAAGGCCTTCTTACTCTTTCTGCCTATCAGCTTTTTCATCTGAACAGGGGACAGTGATCACTGCCCCACATCTTTATTAAGTTGTGCTCAGGCTCATGAGTGGCTGCAAAGAGCAGATCAGGGGGACAGAGGGGAGCAAAAAGGGGATGGATGTAATACAACAACAATAAAATTTAAAATATATATACTTAAAAAAAAATAGAGCAGAGCAAAGGCACTGTGGAGATGAGGGTGTGTACCCATTTCAGAGCATGGGAAGGGATAGTGTGATGTAGTACAAGCAGAGTTGGCTCCAGCATTTCTCCCCTGCCACCTTGGGGAAGCCTACAGACCTAGTAAGGGAAAGGGGGCGGGGGTGGGAAAATAATTGAAGGGAAAAGAAAGGGATAGATATGTGTTTATCTTCTTTATTCATTTAAGTGCCTAATGTTTCTCCTTTTGTGAGGGCAGGGATGGCCTCTATCTTGTTCATCCCTTTGTCCCTAGCACCTGATATACTGCCTGGAACTTGATAGACAGACAGACACTTAATAAACATGAATGCATACGTGAATAATGAATAAATGAATGAACCTCAGCAATGGAAAGAGGACACAGAAAAGCAGCAATTCAAGGTGACACAGAATAAAAATGGTTTCTCTTTCCATCCTCCACAAAGCTTCTTGTTAAGTGAAAAATCCTAGAAAGATAGGCATTTGGCAGCTGACAATTTAAACGACTGGGGATCCCATTCACAGGGTGCCGGAATTAGGTCTCCGTGTGGGATGAATCTGCCCTGGAGGATGGGACTCCAGCGGACTGGTAGCCTAGCAACAACCTCTGGTTCAGCCAATCACAGCGAGGTGCCTCCCACCCTGAGCCTGCACCCCCGCAGCGAGCTCTGCGGCCCGGGGAGGCAGAGACACAGCAGCCCCTGGGGAGGCGCCGGAGGGCCGAGCCGCGTCCCCAGAAATCCCAGCGACTTGCAGAGCCGCTGAAAATTCTCAGACCTTCAGTCTGCTGCTTCCACCTGGTTCCTAATTGCAACCTGCATTACAGGCTGCATTTCCCTGTGGCTATGTCTCTACTGTCTCACACCACTATAATACTGATTATTATCTTAACAGTCGTTTGTTCAAGTAGGTTTTCCCACTTATAATCTCATTTTAGCCTCACACTGACGGCAAGCCCTTGCTGGGCAGTGACCCTGGTTTATTCACCGTTTTCTGCCTATACCTCACACTTCGGGGGCACTGATTGAAAACAACTTGGCTTCCAGATGCAGTGTTGCCACTAAGGTCTACAGAGACCCTCTGGGGCAGTGATTTTTCAGCCAGAGAGCCTTTGTTCAAAAGAAGTCTTAAGTGGAAACCCAATATGTAGAATAGTGAAAAACTTGGCTGTTCTGGCTTGGAGCCAAGCGGAGTGTTAGACCTGATCGCTCCATTGCATCCTAGGAAAGAAGCCACTGAATGCAGTGCCCTGAAACTCCTAAAAGTCTAAGAGCCCAGGTCAAAGCAAAACACTACACTAGATTAATTCTCTCATTTTATAGGCAAGAAATCCAGCTCAGGGGGAAGGTTAAGCTCAATAACTACGGCTGAATGGCTGGCTGGGTGAAAAAATGAATAAAGAATGAACATACCCTAGGCATCACTGTCCATGTTAGCATAAGGCAGAATTAGAATGTATGAGAAAACTTTTTTTTTTCTACTGTGTTCTGAATGCATTTTAGACATTAGCCAAAAGCAAAACAGCTCTGACCTAATACCCACTTAAAAACAAAACAAAACAAAAATCCCATTACTTTTTATGGATAATAACAATCTTCCCCACATACCCTTTTCTAACTCTAGGAGTTTCCTAAAAAACTGGCTTTAAAAGTTCAGATTGTCTTAGATCACGTTGCCAAGGAAACAGTAGTAGTGCCTCCCAATGCCTCCCACTGGTTCGTATCCTGGTTTCCTAACAAGGTGCTTTGGCTGCTCTTTCCCAGGACCTAGGCCCTCACCCTGTCCCTATGTGCCTCTCCCCCACCAAATCCAGGAACGATCTCCCCAGCTTTCCACAGAGGGATCTACCAATCATCTTGACATAAAATAGAGAAGAAATGTGTTGAGAAAGTTCTCTGGAGCCTCGCAATATTCTTGGGGCCGTTGCCTCTGCCTTTTCCTTCCTGATTTTTCTTTGGTGGCCCCAGAATTCCCTTAGGGATTCTGCTTCAAGGTGGAAACCAATATCCCCCTTTTAGGCTGTGGTCTGTCCTACCACCCTACAGATGCTCCCTGCACTACAGAAAGGATGCTGCGCTAATGCAAGAGCTGTGAGCTAGTCACCCTCCATTCTTAAGAGTTGTTTTCAGTGTGTGTGTGTGTGTGTGTGTGTGTGCGCGTGAGTGGTCAGGGGACCTCCAGGTGGGGCTCTGCTGAATAGAAGAAGGCTACTTCGGAGCACCTCCTCGTTAGAGATTTGCTCATAGCAGGCAGCACTGCACAGAAATGCCCATGCCTCCCTCTTTCAAAACCATGATAATTAAAATTTATTTCTGCTGATTGGAGTTACTCACTGTTCCATCTGTCTAAGACTTCTGTTGATTGGGTATGCTCCCTGCGGCTCTTTCTCTGTGTTACATGAGTTTTGAAGTTCTCATGAACCCACCCCTTTGCCATTATTTACTGATCTTACTAGCTAGCTACCACCGTTTTGTTCCTCCTTGGTGTTAGGCACTGTGCCAGGCTTTGAGGCCTCATTGTCTATTTAATCCTAATGACAGTCCTTTGAGGTAGCTGCTCTGTTTATCTCCTCTTTACATATGAGGAAACTGTAATGATGAGTTATTTCCACAGCTAGAAAATGGCAGACCCAGGCCTCAAAGTCCAGATGGTCCCCAAACCCCTGTCCTCTGTATTACCGCTCTGGGCCTTAGGTCTCCACTATGAGGCAAAGAGATTGGCCTTTCTAGGATTTAGTTTGGGTGCACCTCCTAAAAGCTCAGATTGGCCCAGAGACAGAAAGACTTTCTTTAGAGCAATGGGACCCAAATCCCATGATCCAGAGCCCCTTCTTAGGCCAGATGTGTCTCATCTCTCACAGTAAACACACACTGCACAATCCTGCTTTTCCACCCCTTACTTACACTTTTTTTTTTCTCAGCCTCCAGCCCGGCTTAAGATCTGGACCTCCTCCTGAAAGCCTACCCTGATCCCCAACTGTTAGCTCTCACCCCCCTTCCTGTCTGCACCCATTATCTCAGGGTCTCTGGTCAGTTGCACTCCTTGAGGACAGGGTCACTATCAAGAACACCCTTTCCCCTATTATTGCCTACCTCTGTGTTGAACACTTAGTAAGTATCCAAAAATGAATAATCTGACTATTTAATGTTCTGTAGGCAGGGGCTATTTCTGTTTTGTACTCCATTATGTCCCCAGCATTTAACTCAGTATGTGGCACATTAGAGACTTAATAAATGTTTGCTAAATAGCCCTGGCAAGTAGCTCAGTTGGTTAAAGCATCATCCTGATTCACCAAGGTTGTGGGTTTGATACCCAGTCAGGGCACATATAAGAATCAACAACAACAACAACAAAAAAAATCAACCAATGAATTCATCAGTAACTGGAACAACAAATCAATGTTTCTCTCTCTCTCTCTCTCTCAAATCAATACATTTAATAAATATTTATTTAAAATATTAAGTAAATTAAAGCATGTTTGTTGAATAAATTAATAATAAGTGGTAAAAATGAATGAATGAACAAACTGAAAGGAAATCAAAGAGTGTCTTCTCTATCAGGCCAACAGGAATCTTTCTAACTAACGGCCAGGAAGGTAGGCCCCTTTAGTGACTCAGCCAGACTTGGGGTTGTAATGGGGCAAACTACAGAGCAGCTTGCTCTGTCAAGCCTGGTCCTAACTGTTCCCACATGGATGGACACCAGACTCTGAGCTGGGGCTGAGGAGGAGATTCTCTATTATGTGGTGGTCTTACAAGGATGGAGTTGGGTTACCCTCAGCATCCATGGGCCAACTGAGAGGTTTGTGTAATGTTTGCCTATTTTCCCTGTAGCTCTGGAAGTGTAGTTCAATGGACTTTGCTGAATTTGATCCCAAGTGAAGCAAAGAAAACACTATTTTAATACTCCCTGAGTGAGCTGGTTTAAAAATGGATCTAGTAAGTACAGTGCTGGATCTTGGATTGGATTCTGGGACAGAGAAAGAACATTAGTAGAAAAACTGGTGGACTATAGTTAATAGTAATGTACCAATGGTGATGTCTTAGTGCTGACAAATGTACCATGGTTATGTAAGATGCGATACTGTACTATATCAGCAGCTTTTCTCTAAATCTAACATCATCCCAGAATAACAAGAAAAGTGAAAAACAGATTGAGCAAAGCTGTCAGGCACACAAGGCCTGCCTGCCACTCAGCAGGGCTCAGTGACTGCCTGCTGACATTGGCAGAAGGGACCCATGAGGGTCACCTGCATGAGATGCTTCCTAGTAGGTAGATGTTTCTATCATGCGACCAACACATTCAGAGTTTTTCCAGATTTTCCATCCAAGTCTCTTCTAATTAAGAGTCCAAAGGATTGTTTGGAGAAGAAAAAAAATCTTTATCTACTTGATTGTAGAGGCTAAACATATAAATTGCAAGTAAACTTTAATGGAAAGATACCAATTCCATCATGGAATCCCTGCCATACAGTGATGGCATTTCTATTGCATGTAATAAAAAGGTTTTTTTTTTTTTTTGTATCCATCATGTCAGTTGGCCTTGCTTTCTTAGTCAGTGTGCAAATGATTGCTTGGCCCTTGGAATTTGGCAGAAAAACTGTCATGGTGCTTGCAAAGCAGCTCTGAGATCCTGCCTGGGGAAGATGACGTAGGCATTAAGAGAAGTCCCAGGCCTGGCTCTGTTGTAGAAACCTGGGAAAGTTGTCTAATCATTCTCAATATCTGTTTCTTTCCGGGGTATAAATGGGTATAAATATAGCATCTACTTGATGGAGTTGTGTGAGGGTTAAAGTAAATGATTCATGCAACGCATTGAGCACAGAGCCTATCACATGGTAAGCGATTGATAAATAGCTACTATCAGTGTGACACTTAGATGAGAATCATAGCAGAGTACCTTTTACAGAAAATGCCACCATCTCAGGCAGATAAATAACTCTGCACAATCCTGCTTTTTAAAGTGATTCTTTAAAAATCCCCATCCAATGTTTACTGATGAAAGAATTTGAGAAACATCAATGTGTAAAACCGATTGGTTGCTTCCCCAAATGGGGATCAAACCTGAAACCTAGCTATCTATCCTGACTGGGAATAATATTTGATGAAGACATTTTGGTTCTGAAAGTGCACCCAGCAGCCAGGACCGAACTCTAGGCTTTGTCTGAGCAACACACACATAGACACACTTGTAACGTGAAAAAATGCAGGTTTCCATTTATGTCTTTTTTATTTTTTAAGATTTTATTTATTATTTTTTAGAGAGAGGTGAAAGGAGAGGCAGAGAGGGAGAGAGACATCAATGTATGGTTGTCTTTCACCTGCCTCCAGCTACGGACCTGGCTGGAGACCTGGCTTGCAACCTGGTTATGTGCCCTGGCTGGGAATCGAACCAGCAACCTTGGGTTCTCAGGCCGGTGCCTATCCACTGTGCCACCAACCAGGGCCCATTTATGTCTTAAAGAACTCTTGAGAGAAGTTCAGCTTGAGCAATAGGGCTAAATGAAAAAGGAATCTCCTCAGCTTCAAGAACAACAACAACAACAAAAAGCTTGATAAATAAAATAATAGAATAGAATAGAATAAAACTGTGAAACATGGCACGAAGAAAGAGAAGGGACTGAATGCCAGTGCTCTGGGGGAGAAAGCTGATGCTATAGTGATCAGAACAGAACCAGGGGTTGGGGTCTTGGCTGTTCAAGGGGAGTTGAACAAGACCCCTGCTAAAGCCAGGACCTCTCCACGGCTCCTGGTCCAGGGAAAGGTGCCAGTGGTTTGTCTCTGTCTGGGGCTCTGGGTGAAAAAACTCAAGATCCCAAACCTGCCTCACTAGTGGTTTAGAGCTTGAACTGGTACAACCTATGAGGTGATTACCATGAAAATTGGTCTCCAGTTGGTGATAACTCTGGGGTGCCTGGCTAGGACCACTGCAAACCAGCTCAGATGGGTTCTTCCTCTGCCCAGGCCACATAGAATTCCCATAGAAAAACCAATTCTTGTGCAGATTAAAGCTCATAGTATTAAAAAATATTTATCAGACCATGTTGGAGTCCAGTGATCTTTGCTCTAATAAGCTTAGCAAATACTATAGGACATTCTTAGTTAAGTTTGAAGAATGCTGCTTTACCTATGCTTTTCTATTTCAAGATAATTTTCTTTTTACTCATTCATCCATTCGTTCAATATTCATTCATCAAAGATTTATTCTGTGACTAATTGCCAAGCACTGTGCCAGGAATATCCACTACTTCTTTTAGCCCTCACCATAATGTCCAAGGATGTATTCCACTCCAAATTACAGGTGGGAAAACGAGAGTGAAGCAGGTCACTGGCTGCTTGAGAACCCACAGTGATTATTGGCAGAGCCATTTCCTGTGCAGGAGGACAGCTGGCTGCCTTCCTTCCTGAGAATGCAAGCACATCGGCTCCGAGGGGATGTTACACCTGCTGATCTTCAGCCCAGTCCTCCTCCTTCCTGGGAGGTGCATTCTCCACCAGCCCTGGGGTGTCTCATTCCTCCACTGAGTGACAATGGCAGGCACATGGGTGACAGAGGAAAGGAATTACAAGAGCCAAGGTTCTCACAGAGGTCATCTTGTCCTGCTAGCCCTGGCTGCTGCATCTGATGGGCCCACTGCCCAGAACACACCTGAGCCACCTGCCAATAACAATAGTTTCTGTTGCTCTTGGCCCCAGGGCCCTGGACACCTTTGGTCACTGAGACAGCAGGAGCTGGGATCAGGTATGCGAGGAGGCAGACAGAAACACCTGTGACACCCTCTGTCTCCAGGGGAGGAGTCATGCTGGGCTCTGCTGTGCCCACATTTGAGGGGTGGGGCCCCCACTGCTCCTTGAACCTCTCATGCACTTTGCAAGGTTCTTTAGAAATGTAATTCCTGTCCAGAAGGACAGCTGCCTTCCCTTCCAAGAAGGCAAGCACATTGGTGCCATAAGGCTGTTGCACCCGCTGGTCTCTCAGCCTGGAACACACTTCTCACAGAACATACCTGGCCCTCTCTCCTTCCTTCTGCCTCAGCCTCCCCTGACAGCCCACCTGAAATTTCACCCTTTAATTATTCACCACACCCCACTCCTGCTTTATTTTCTCCTTTCAGCATGTATGCTGACACTCTTCTCTATGTTTGGTTATTTATGGCTTGATTTCACCAAGGAATGTCAGCTCCATGTGGGCAGACAGCTGTCTTGTTCACTGCTGGATCCCCAGGGCCTAGAATGGATGGATGGGGTGGTCCGTTTCACCTTTGTAATTCAGCCAGACTCTGCCTCAGCTTCTGTGTCTGCACATTGAGGAGATGAGGCTTAAGCAGGCATTTTCAGAGTAAGGGGAGTGGGGTGGAAATCACTGGAACACTTTCTTTAAATGAAATTCTAGGAAGAAAACCCATGTATAAGACAGACAATAGCAGGGTTATAATTGCCAGCCCCAGAGCTTCAGTGTGTATTCTCTCCCTGCGCCCCTGCTCCTGCCCTCCCGGCCCCATAGAACCCTGGGGCTCCTCGGAACACAGTTTGGAAACCACTGGCCTATGTGAGTTCCACCTCGAACCAGTCACTTTGTCTCCCAAAGTCTACATACAATTATTTATAAAACAAAGGAGTTGGACTCACTGACCTTCCATCTATGACATTCTAGTATTATGAGTCATATCCAAAACTGCAGAAAATTATCTAAGAGTCCAGTGAACCCCCAAGTAGAAATTGCAAAGACACATTCAGTGGCATGCCTGCCAACAGCCAGAAATCACCAGGAGTTTATCGAGCCGCTCTTGTTTGAAGAGCAATTTGTGGGAGCCCCGGGACCCATAAGGTCTCAGATTGCTCAACCAATCTAGTTGATGAAATGAGAAACGATCTCTGAAACTATTAAGACAGCATAGATAGCATCCAGGGCTGGAACAGGTGGACAGATTCTATGGGCAAACTAGAGACCATGGAAAGACATCCAGTGCGCCAAAATGGGAGGGTTCCTGGGAAGGGGTGATACCTCTAGAGAGGAAAGCGGAAGGTCATTCTAGATAGGGGACAAGATGGTGCTGTGGCCCACTGCCCAGGCCCCCAGGCAGGACTGAGGCACTCATGCCTCGGAGCTGAGCCCCTTCCCAGCCAATAAGATTGAACTTGACCTTATGGTTATGGAGTTATAGTTTTGGTCCCAGGCAGAGAGTCTCTCTCCATCATCATCGTTTCACCAATTATTGTTGTCATGGCAGAGACTGCTAGTTGTCCCCAATATCTATTCTTCCCTTCTTCCTTAGTAATCAAATCTCCAATTTTTAGCTGGACACATGGCCTCCCAAAATAAAGTTTACATTTTCCAGCCTCCCCTGCATCAGGTGTGGCCATGTTCTGATCCATGGGTTATAAAGGTGACATGATGTGTGCCACCTCCAAGGTCTGCCCTTAAAGGAAAGAGGCATACCCCCTCCCCCTCCCTGGCTAGCTGGAATCCAGAATGGTAGGGAGCCCTCTTGGACAGTGGGCAACACAATGGAAGGCACCAGGGTCCTAACTCAGTGGAGCCATCACACCAGCCCTGGGGGGCTGGGGTGCAAAGGCCATATAAGTAAGCAATGGTCTTCTGTCTGGTCTTGGTGAAGCCTCTGCTAACCCAACCAATGCAACGACAGTGTTAATCCCTTAGTGTGCAAAGCACATGCACATGGACCACTGATTCCCAGAGCCAGCCATGGGGAAGGGTCAGCAGGAATTATTCTCACATTGTACAGTGGCTGAGGTGAGGCTCAGGGTGGCTTGTCCAAGGTCCCTCACTGCACTGCTCTGAGGACTTGGGTCTGAACCTTCCCTCCCTCCTCACTAAGCCCCGCTCTGAAAGATTGTGACAAGAACATGTGTGGCAACGTAGGTTCACAATCTGACTATAGGACACTTTTATTATAACCCTTGTTCTCAGAATCCAGAAAGCCATATTCCTAGTCAGTGCTTTCTCCCATGGGGATGCTGGTCTTTGAGGCTGTGGGAACACCAAGCAGTTAGTGCCTGCTGGGGATTGGGAGGGACTCAGAAGAGGTGACACCTGAGGTTGACCAGAGAATGGGGGACAGAAACAAAGAGAAGAAAGGGGACGGCCTTGTGGGGGTAGAGGGAACAGCTGGAGCAAAGACACAGAGATTACACAGCCTGAGTCTCCTGTGCAGGGGAGAGAAGAGCTCCCAGCCCCAGCCCCATCCTTTTACTATTTATTTGGTGGTTTGGGTATTTGTCGGGGGAGGTCCAAGTTGGCATTGTTGAGGAGGCAGGGTGAGATGTATTAGAAAATAACACATCAAAGGTCAAAACAAAGTCACTTGATGAGCTCGGCTGAAAGTCAGCTCAGTCCCTTCATTCCCCCCTTATCCAGCACATTCTGTGCTATGAGATCCACCAGCCTCCTCCCCAGGCTCTCAAACACTCAAAGCTCTTCTCCGCAGCTCGAGGCTGGCGCTGAAAGCCTCTCCCAAAACAAGGCCAGCAAGCCTACATCCCACTTCTGCGTGAGTTTAAAATTATAGACGAAACCCAGCCCATAAGATGCTGATAACTGTTAAGGTTTTAACAGTTTAACGTTAAAATTTTCCCATTAAAAAAGCTATTAGAAAGCTTTTAAAAATGTGTATAAATGTTCGTAGCAGCATTCAAAGTAGAAACAACCCCAATGTCTGTCCCCTGATGAGCAGACAAATGAAATGTGGTCTGTCCACCCGGTAGACTATTACCAGGCAATGGGGTGAGCACTGGTACATACTGCGGTGCAAGGGCACCTTGGAGGCCTATGGTCCCATTAGGATAAAGTGTCCAGAATAGGCAAACCCATAGAGACACAGAGTCCATCAGTGGCTGCCAGGTGCTTGGGGAAATGAAGGAATTAAGAGGTGACAATTAAGGGGCACTGGTTCCTTTGGGGGGTAATTAAAATGTTTGATCATTGATGGTGATGTTGGATGAACAATTTTGTGAATGTATTAAAGGCCATTGAATTGTATGCTTTAAATGGTGAATTGTGTGCTATGTGAATTACATTTCAAAAGCTATTTTGAAAAATTAAAAGAATAAAAAGCAGGAGGCAAGGGGAGAAAAACAACCAGGAAAGGCTATGGGCCCAGGGTCTTCACCTCTTCTCTGAAAAGTGGATTGGGTGTGGGGGCCAGCTTATAGGAAGCAATGGGCCAGCTCCTAACTAAGGTCAGTCTTTGTCACTTATGGCCCAGACAGAGGCCTTCATAGAAAATAAATGCAGCCTAAAGCTGCTATAATGAAACTGGCTCTCTCTATCCTGGAAAAAGCCATTCTACATGAGTGATCAGGTACAGAACTCTTATTAGTCCAGGTCTGTGGTGGGCATCTTACAGGTTTCCACTGCCTGGTCATACATGCAGGGCATCTTAGTTTTCCAAAGGGCACTGGGTCTCAACCATAGCTGCACATGGAAACCCCCTGGGTGCCCAGGTTCTTCCCCTAGAGATCCTGATTTAATTTGTTTTCAGAGAAGCCTGGGCAATGAACTTTTTAAAGTGCATTTAAAGTGAATGTGCAACCAAGATTGAGGACCACTGATTTAACAATTTAAAAACAACAACAACAACAGCATCAAGGAGAGAATATCAAAATGCTGGCCTGGAGTACGGTAGGTATTCTATCATGAAACATCCACCCCTGACATCAGTGGACCTGCACTCCTCCCCGCCCTCCGGAGGTGTCACACGCCCCACCATGTGACTGTGCTTGTGGCCATGCCTCATCCTCACTAGCAGCCTCCGCTCCTGCCCAACCTGTCCCTACCTGCCAAACATCTACTCACCTTTCAAGCACCAGCTCAAATGCCAATTCCATGAGGCCTTCCATGACTGGAAGCATTCGCCCCCTCCCTCTCCACTCCTGTACCTTTTAATTTGCTAACATTCCCTTGGAATAGAACTGTCTTGTATTATGAATTTCTGATGGCTGGCTGCCTTCAAGTTTAAGAGACTGCAAGGTCCTTGAGAGCGAGGACAGAGTTGCATTTTGAGTTATATCTCTGCATCCTCTGTGGGACCTAATATATGCTCAATAAATACTTGTTCAATGAATGAACAAGTGAATAAATGAATGACTGGCTTGCCATGCAGTTTTTATAGAGGGGAAGGTGCTAAGTAATGCTTAACTGGGTTTTAAGTGCACCAAATCCCCATTCTTTGATAAAAAAAAAAAAATTTATTTTTCAAAATTATTCAAGTTCCCATCCCCAGTTCTGACCAGATTGAAAATCCTGAATTCCCCATAGGTTGTCAAGAAGAACATTTCTCGTTGGAGGAAGGAAGGAAGGAAGGAAGGAAGGAAGAAGGGAAGGAAGGAACATTTACTGCACCTCTACTATAAAACAGGCCCTGTGGTAGTTGTTTCTCCACACAAGTCAGCTCTATCATGGAGACAGGTGCGCATCTCCAGATGACCCACTGCTGCCCCAGCTTCCACAGGAACAAAGCTCCATCCCAGCACAGGAAAGTCCAGGCTGGGAATAAGAGGAGAGAGGCCCTGGGACCCATGTGTTGAAGACTTTTGTTAAAGAGATAAACCTCTGGTAGTATGTACAGAGTATGATTGTTTACACATAAAATATAAGATAATCTGCCCTGGCTGGTGTGGTTCAGGAGATTGAGTGCCAGTCTTCGAACCAAAGGGTAGCTGGTTCAATTCCCAGTCAAGGCTCATGCCTGGGTTGAGGGCCAGGTCCCCAGCTGGGGGTGTGCAAGAGGCAACCACACATCAATGTTTCTCTCCTTTTCTCTCTCCCCTCTCCTCTCTCTAAAAATAAATAAAATTTTATATTTATCTATATGTATATATATGATAATCCATCAACAAACTTTTAGAACTGTTAAAAAGTTCAACAGGTTGCTCAAAACAAATATGCAAAAGAGTCAACATTCTTTATATCAGCAGTAATCAGATTAGAAAATGCCATGAAAGATTATCTCATTTTCCACAGCAACAAAAACTAATATACCTAATAAAAGACATAAAGAATCTTTATCAAAGGACAAAAAGGCCAGAATAAAGACAGACAGACAGAGAGAGAGAGAGAGAGAGAGAGAGAGAGAGAGAGAGACTATGCTCATAAATGGAAAGATGTCATTTCAATAAAAATTCCAACAGAGCTTTTCATATAGGGCAGAAAAGGGTCAAGAACACGGAGGCAGTATTTGAAGATGAAATAGCAAGAGGAGGGGGACAGGGACCACTATCTATCTTCTGCCCATTGTACAAGGCTGTAGTGATTAAAGCAGCATGGTATGGTGCAGAAGTAGACAAACTGGCCAGTGGAAGAGCAGAGAGGCTTCAGGGACAGACTCTTAAGAGTCCAGGAACTTGGATAAAGCAGAGGCAGCATGTCAGACAAGTGTGGGAAGGCTGCTTCTAAATGATGCGGGGTAATTGGTTAGGTTAGCACATGGCAAAATCACTAAAAATGTGGACATTGACCTTAAACCAGTCATGTAATAAGTTCCAGCTGGATTAACCTAAATATGACAGCATAAAACTTTAAAACCTTTGAAAGAAAATATATAAGATATCATGGTAACAAAGTAAAGATATTAAGAAACATAAATTGTAAGAGGAAAAGATTGGTCATTTGACTCATTAAAATTCAAATTGTCTAAGTGACAAGAAACATCATAAACAACATAACATCAAGTATGACATGGAATAAGATAGCTGTAATGTCTGTAACTGACAAATGATTAGTGTACCAATTAAAGAGAAAAAACTAATTACACAGAAAACAAAAACCAAGAAAAGGTCACAAGCAGGCAAGTAACAGAAGCAAAACACAAGTAATCAGTAAATATATAGCTATGCTTAACATCTCTAGTAATCAGGATATACAGATTAAATAAAGTGAGACATAATTTCACATTCATTAAATTGAATTAAAACTTTACTGACTGACAGTACCAAGGGTTGAGGACATTGAGGGGAAATTAGTGGTTGAATTGGTACAACCACTTTGAAGAGTAATTAAACCAAGCCTGCTGTAGCTAGCTTGATTCATACCCAAGGGAAACATTTCATGTGGTCATGGCAGACATAAACACAGGTACACATTGCAGTGTTTATAACAAACATGTCATTGTCCGCCAATTGAGTAGCTTAATGAACTGTTAGATAGTCTTTTTTTTTTAAGAAAAAATACTGGGATTTCCACAGATTTACTTTTTTTCTTTTTTAAGATTTTATTTATTATTTCCAGAAAGAGAGGAAGGGAGAGAGGCAGAGAGGGAGAGAAACAGAGAAACACCAATGTATGGTTGCCTTTCACCTGCCTCCAACCACAGAGCTAGCTGGAGACCTGGCTTGCAACCTGGTTATGTGCCCTGGCTGGGGCACAGAACCAGTGACCTTTGGGATCGCAGGCCGGCACCTTATCCACTGGGCTACCAGCCAGGGCAGATTGTCTTAATGAAATACAAACTGAAAGAGGTCAAGAGTCTCGAATATAGGACACCAAGTCCTGGTTCTGATGCTTCTAAATGATGAAATGTTACACAAGTCACTTGTCTCCCTGAGTAGAGAATACCTCCCCAGCTGAGTGCACATTCCACCTGCTAGAAGAGATTTCCCTGACCTGGGTATTTATACATCCAGCATCTCCATCCTTGACACCTTTTTGTCAGGAAGCAGAGTGGTTTGAAGAGAGAGTGTAGAGACCCTGGCCAGACTGTGTTCAAATCCCAGCTTTACCCATTACTGTTTGTGTGGCTATAGCAAAGTTATTTAAGTTTTCTGTGACTCAGTTTCTCCTCTGTAAAATGGAGATACTGATAGTTTTCACCTCAGAGGGTTGTTGTGCAGACTGAATAATATTCCAATGACTTAGAATTATATCTGATATAAAGGAAGCGCTAGTTAATAGTAAATTACATGGCAGTTAACATGAATGAATGGGCTGGAGTCGTGTGGCTACATCGCGTAAACAAGGTGCAAGTCCCACCTGTGGCTCACCCTTCCCTGAACTTCTCTCCTAATCACAGGCAGCACACAGTCTAGTCCTTGGTCACACTTGTCATAGGTGTCCCTCTCGTGGGTTTCAGTTCCTCTCTCCTACTGTCCAGGCCCGTCACCACCTGGCCAAGCAGGCTTTGGGCAGTATTTGTGGAACTGAGGTAATGGAATTAATTCTGAAAAGTCCTTGAATGCCAGAGAATGAGGACACCTTTGATTCTTTCAGATGGTTATTTTAAGAAGTTGAGGTGTTTCCCCAGCCATGCGCATTATCAGCAACCTTCTCAAACCAGATGGGCTAAGGTAGCTGGGTTTTTTGTTGTTGTTGTTGTTCTGTTTTCCCATTATTTCTTTTGTTTTCTTTTTTCTTTGTTCCCCTATTATTTAAAACTCAAGTCCTCTTTTAATCTATTCTGTATAGCCCCTTTATTAATAAGCATTTACATACATAATACTAAAATAAAATGATGCTTTTACAAGCTTCAAAAAAAAAAAAAAAAAGAAGTTTGAAATAATGACGTAAGGAGGGTGGGGGCAATGGAGCAGCTGAGTGGCACAGACACCCAGAAAGGGAGAGAATCCTGGAGACAGGAATTCTGTGATACCGGGACAAGGGGTGGGGACTCTGGCCCTTCCGAAAATCTCGCTGGCTCTACCCTCAAAGTATATCCTGAATCCAGTCATCCAATCACTCCTCACCTCTCTCACTGCCCTCCACCTGCCTAGACCCAAAATAGCTTCCTTGTTGCTACCCTGGGAAGTAGGTATGAGTAGAAAAATCACTTTACAGATGCAGAAACTGAGGAATGGAGCAATTTGCCCCAGGTGCACATTGTGAAATGGCTGGGCTGGGATCCAACCCACGTGGTGTCTATGCCCTTAGCTGCCCCCACATTTCCTCCCTCACAGCCTGTCTGTGCTCCCACCTCTCAGGGAGGAATCAGAGCTCGCTCCTCTGGCTGTCAGGTCCCACGTGATCTGGCCCTTTCTGGACCCTCCAGCCTTGCCCCCCACCCCTCCTTCTCACCGCCCACTCCACCGGCTCCCAGGCTGCTCCTCTACCTAGAACATTCTTTCCTTCCTGATCTTCCAATGGCTTCTTCTCTCACTTCACTCGGGTCACCTCCTTCAAGATGTCTTCCCTGACCACCCTTTCTAAAATAGTTCCCACTTTATTTGCTGAATTTTCCTGTTGTAATTTTATTCATAGACCTGGCACTTACTGATGTTACACCATAAGATTACTTGTTTGATTATTTTGTGTCTCCTCTCCCTAGAATTCTGCTCTATGAGGACAGGGACTCTGTCCCTTGTGCCTGGAACAGAGCCAGTTGCAGCACAGTAGCACAATGAATGAATAAATGCACGCAAGGTGGTCCATGTGGATGGACATTGTGCCTCTCTAGTGCCAGGTCTGGGGTTGCTAGGCACTGCCCGGCATGGCACTCCTGCCCTCCCGGTCAACAGTGCTGCCTCGTCCTTCTCTCTGGGGCTGAACGTGAAGGGTGAGCTTCCACATTCCTTCCCAGTTCCTTCCATCCTAGTCCTGCATCCACCCCCAGCCTCCAGCTTTCACCTCTCCAGCCACTTGGAAGCAGGCCTGACAAATCCATCCCCACCCAGGTGATACAGGCAGAGAGTGCAGCCTTCCCAGAGACATCTGCACTTTACACAAAGCCTGGCAGGAGAACACTTCACCCCCACGTCTGTCTGTGCCATGGTGCCTGTCTGAGACCAGGACGTGTGGGGGAGACCCTGCCTCAACCTGAGGGAGACAGGGCATCAGGGACAGGGCATCACAGGTGAAGTGCTGAGGGAGGGAGATGGATCCAAACTTACCTGGTAGGTCAGTGACTGGTACCTGGCAGACCTCTGCCTTAAAAGTCACAGCTGCCCACTGTGCCACTCGGCCCACCTCATCTTCTCCTGTCTCCCAGAAGTCCTGGCTTTGCTCCCCTAAGCATCCCTGAGCAATCCTGAGACTCTGCTGTGGGGGATCCCCCAGAGGCTCCCCAAGGAACCCAGAACGAAGGCCTCACCCATCTCAATCCCGCAGATGGCCAGGGCTGCGATCACTGCACCTGCCGATGTCCCCGCGAAGCGATGGGCCGTTTCCAGCATCCGAGGAGCCAGGTCCCGCAGGGCATCCACGGCCCCAGCCTGATAGTAGGAGAGGAAGCCGCTGCCCGAGAAGGAGATGGAATGAGGGGTGTCTGGGTCTCCCTTGAACACCTGCTCTTCCATCTCCTCAGCCTTTCGGTGGTGGGGAGAAGTCACCCCTCAGCGCTGGCCTGCCCGAGCTGGGGCCGCCCTCCTCTTGGAACTGGCTGCCGAGCTCCCCTGCCAGCCCGGAGCCTGGAATGTGGCCGGCTCTCCCCAGCTGGTTGCAGCACCCGCGGGTGGCTCAGGCAGCACGCCCGGGCCTGCTGAGCTCCGCCAGGGCAAGGTGAAGAGGCCCCGGATGGGTGAGCGGTGAGTGTCTGGTCCCGAGAGGCCCCCCGGCTTCATCTCGTGTCCAGATTCATCTCCGGCAGAGTCCTCTGCCCTCTCTGCCTGTGCTGGGTCCACGGAGGGGCGTTGGAGCCGCCACGCAGGGCCGGCCCAAGGAGGCGGCGCGGCTCAGCCCGCAGCCCAGAAGCCTTCACACCTTGTGTTGTGAAACTTGCGCAGATGGTTATCAGAGGGAGCCTTTCTCCCTGAGGCTTTGTGGCAGCCAAGGAATTAAAAGCTGGCCTCCTCTAGGAGGACACATCCCCTCCCCTGGAGGGGCAGGCCTGGTGGCTTGGCTGAAGGGGATGCACTCCTACCACCCAAACCCCTACAGTGACACCCTCCCTGGGCTCCTTGTCCATGTGCTGTGTGTGGCGTGGTGCACACTTGTTTTTATTTATTCTTCTTACATGAGCTCCCCTTTGCTTATTCGCTTATTTGTTCATATGTCAGGACTGGCCATGGCAAAATTGTACAGGAATGCAAGCTGGGCTTTGGGGGTCCCACCCAGCACTGCCTCTCCATCCTCACAATCTTCTTTTCTCTCCCACCCTTCACCAACCCATTGAGCTTGGTCAGCACCCTCTCACCAAACCCCAAACCTTCATGTTGTCTCTTGTGTCCAGGAACAAAATCAACCTGAAAATCTAGATCACTCGGGCTTCCTAGTACACGTTCTTCTCCCCACTTTGGAATGAGGAGATTGAGATGGTACCATTTAACCCCAAGAATGAATAGCTTGAGAGGATGGATATGGGGACAAGGGGGCGTGACAGAAATGTTCTGAAGCTTAGAGGGTAGGGAAGTAGTGCATGGGGGCTGATGGCAGTGCCGGGGGCACCGTTCATGCCCCCTCTGGAGTTGTGGGTGTGGCTGTGAAGAGGGGCGTCCTCCTCACAATAAACCCTCCCACCGATCCCCAGAGCATCCAGAAGCAGGACCGGAATTAGAATTGAGACCCTAAGTATACCCTCCCCAGTGGCCAGTCCAGCTGCATACTCTGTTGGGACGTGATATCAAAGCTTCACTTTTCTCAGGGAGCTTCCACCAATTCTGCCGACCCCATGATCCATGCCGGGTGTCCAGTGAGGGCAACGTTCAGGATTCAGGTAGGAGGGTGTTCTCGCTCTTGAGTAGGTAATTCCAGGCATAGAATCACCTCCCTCTGGAAAGAGACCTTTTGATTAAATGTGTGTGTTCAAACAGAGAAAATGTGTGTGTGTGTGTGCGCGCAGAGATTTGAGGCTTACCACTGGGGTGGAGGTGGGGTGTGCCAGGGTGGAATCCATTCAGCTGTTGGAGCATCATGACCCTGCCTCCTTCTTGGGAAACACGCCTGCCCCACTAAGTATTTGCACACCCAGCTCTGTGTTGGGCCCTTGGGGACAAGAGTGAGTGGAAGTCCCATCTTTGAACTCAGACACTTCCAGGCTTCCTGGGAGTAAGACAGGCAAATGTGAAGTAACCAGACAAGCAGCCTGTAATTAAGTACCACATTGTGCCAGAAAATTTGAGAGATGGGGCAGGGCGGCGGGGCGGGAGCCATGTGACCTGGAATCATCAGGGAAGCTATGTGGCAGAGCTGTGGGTTTCGGGATTTGAAGAAGCTGTGGGTAGGAGGGAGGGCATCATGGCAGGGTACAGCACCAGCTCCATACAGAGGAGTGGATGGGTGGGATGGTGGGCGGTAACACAGGATGAAGGGGCTTAGGTCAGACAGACACGGGTTGAATCCCAGCTCTGCTGTTTATAGGCAGCCTGACCTTGTGTAACCTCTCTAGGCCTCAGTTGTTCTCATCTGTGAAAAGGAAAATAATACCTATGTTTCACAGTAGTTTAAAAGCTAAAGATGTGGCTGTAAAATGCCTGGCACATGGTATGTCTATTACTATCAAAGGGTAGAAGGGGCTAAAGCTTCCAAAACAGATGGGCCAGGGAGATGCAGTGGAAATACTATTGCAGTGGAAGATGCAGAGAGAAGTACTATTGCTGACATCCAAAAGGAGTTGGAAGGGTTCTCAGGCAGGAGACTCCTGCAAGGGCAATGAGACCAGGGCTGGAGGGTGGTGGAGGAGGTGAGTGTTGCATCCTCCTAGGGATGCAGGCAGCCAGGCCCTGGTGGTGGTTGGAGGAAGGAAAGTTAGTGAAGCCAATGCTGCAGAGACTCCCAGGACCAGGGACCGGTTGGCTGGGCAGGATGGATGAATCAAGGCCTTGGCCTTGGGGGCTGGGAGGAGTGGGGCTGCCTTTTGCTGACTTGGGGAAACTGGGGGGAGAGGGGGAGGATGAGTTAACTTTAAGAGGAGTCTGAGATGACAGTAAGACACAAGCTGGGAGGTGGGGAGGTGACTTCAGAGAAGGGGACAAAGGCCCCTGTCATTGGGGCCATAGAGAAGGGTAGGCAGCTGGAGGTGGCACAGGGTCCTGCTGAGGAAAGGCCACCTGGGACAAATACTCCCATTCTGTGTCATCTGGCAATGCCCAGTGAAACAGGAAGCAAGCCCACCTCCCTCGACATGGGCTCCTGGGGCTCAAGAAGGCCGGGAGTCCTCCACCCCTTTAAGGACACAGCCTTTTCCTGACGTAGCCACTGGCATTTCTGCTCTTCAGGCCTGGCTATTGGATTAGGTCCTAGTGTTCACTGAGAAAACATATTCTTCAGTTCCATGGAGGCAGGACAGTGGAGCCCACAGCTGGTGTGAACAAGTAAAGTAGAAGTTCAGGACTGCGCATGAGAAGGTCCCATCTCATGCGCAGTGCTCTGCCCATCTGCCCATAAGCCACAGGGCTTGCCCACCCTGTGCCTCAGCATTAAATAATTGAGAAGGCTCATCTCATTTCTCCTTGTTTCTGACATTATACCTAAAGCCCTATAAACTTCAAGTGGATAACATCATATAAGGACCCCATTCCAACATTTCTGCATTTAATTTTTCATTAAAGATTTTATTCACTATTTTTAGAAAGAGGGGAAGGGAGGGAGGAAGAAAGGGAGAGAGACATCAATGTATGGTTGCCTTTCACCTGCCTCCAGCCGTGGACCTGGCTGGAGACCTGGCTTGCAACCTGGGTATGTGCCCTGGCTGGGAATCGGACCAGTGACACTTGGGTTCCCAGGCCTGTACTCAATCCACTGAGCCACACCAGTCAGGGCTCTGCATTTCATTTTTAAAGGCAGCGCATAACCTCTCAGGTGTTTCAAATAAAGTTAACAATGCTCATAGGACTCATCAGTCCCAAGGAGATGACAGGTAAGTCACTGAGACTGCTCATCACACACAATTCCTACAATGCCACCCAAAGTGAATGTGCAGCATAGGCAACCACAGAGTTCCCACAAGTATAAATGAAGCCACTTAGGACACAGCTCCTCTGGATTCCATCTTTTTTCATTGAAGGTGCACCACCCTGCATTTAGATCTTATAAAATGTTTATGTAGTGAAGATCCTGGTTGCTTCTTGATGTGATAGAGTATGAGGGCCACAGCATCACCTGTGAGTAGTAATTTCACCAATAATGTGTAACCTGAACCTGGTTGAGGCCAGTGTGCAGTGAACACAGTATGAAGCAACCAGTAAAATGATCCGAGGTGAAAACAACAGACCAATGAAACTGCAGGAAGGGCTGGTAGGCACTGCTGTTTCGCTGAACAGCTTTATTCCCAGCCTGTGTGCTCCATGCTCACTTCCCCACAGAGCAGCTGAAAGACCCAAATGGGGTTTATTTGTTTGTTTTCAATTGCAGTTTACGTTCAATGATATTCTGCATTAGTTTCAGGTGTTTAGACAATCATATACTTTACAAAGTGTTCCCCCTGATATTTCTAGTACCCACCTGATACCCCAGGTCGTTATTACAAGATAAGGTCTGTTCTGAAAGTATCGACCGTGCAAACAGTTTTACTTATATTGACACTGGCTGGATACTTTCGGGACAGAACTCTAGAGTTGCTTTCCCTGCTTCCGTTGCAGCTAAGGGGCTACCAGAAACACAGTTCTAGCCAATGAGAAGTAAATAGAAGTCTGCTGGGTGGCTTCTAAGAAAGATTTTCCTCCTCATGAAAAGAGAAGGAAACATAAGGCAAGCCCTTTTAGCCCTGTCACCCTTTTTTCCTGCCCGCGACAGTGTTCCGTGAGAGCGTGGTGCTGGGAGCTATGGCAGTCATCTTCAGGGGAACGTGGCAGACACTGTGGCACAAATTACCTAAAAATAAATGCCTTAAACAACAAGCACTTATTATATACATCACACAGTTAAGGTGAACCAGGTGCCCAGAAATGGCTTAGCTGGGTGGCTCAGGGTCTCTTGGTAGTCAAGCTGACAGCAAGTGTTGCAGTTATCCCGAGTCATTGGGACAGAAGAACTCACTTCCACTGGGCTGCTCACAAGATGACAGCTTGCTTTTCCCAGAATAAGAGATGGGGGGGGGGGGTGGCGGAGACAGACACACAGAGAGAGAGAGAGAGAGAGAAGAGATGCTGTGAACCCACGATGGAAGCGGATGCGGAAGCCATGGTCTTTTTATAACCTAATCTCAGAAGTGACGTCATCCCTTCTGCCATATTCACATCCCCCGACCTTTACCAGGGCTAAGGCCACACAGACCAACCCTGGTAAAAAGTGGGGAGAGGGAGGTGAATACGAGAAGGTGGAGATCATCAAGGGCGGGGTTGGACCATGGCTGCTACAAACTTCTGAGGATAGCAGATGAGAAAGAATGAGCCAGGGTCCTTGATTGCCAAACCGTTTTGTCGCTTTCCTGTATGTCAGTTAATTGAATGTCTTTATTGTTTCAGCAATTGTTCGTTAGATATTCGTTGCTGAAAGCCTCATGACTAAAGCAAGGGCTATTAAATATTTCTAGTAAAATGTGAAAATGTTACCTTGAGAAAAACAAATAAAATATTCCCTTTGCTTTTAGTAAAAACAGATGAAATGCTTTAAGGTATAGAGAGTTTGTTATTGTAGGTGAAATAATTCTGATAAATGAAGATTCTGACAAATTTAGAAAATGTAAGAAAATTTTTATTGTACCTTTTTAAATTGTCTAACAACTACTACTTTTGTTAGAAGAAAAAGAATAATTTTCTCTTTCTTATTCCTCCTGAAAAATAAAGTAGGGTTCTGATAATTAATTGAATTTGCCTTTTGAGGTGCAATGTCATTTTTGAATTCTTGGTCAATATACAGGTATATCCTTTGTGGGGTACAAGTGTCTATACCTTTTCTAAAAAGTTAGCAATTTGAAAAAATGAGACTTAAGGAGAGAGGAGAAAATGACACAGTTGACATGAGGACCTCCTTTCATGTCATCCTTTTATGTGACCTTGAGATCATTTATGTAGCCTAAATCTTATCTTATTCTCATTATGAAATTGCTCAAACATACAGTAAAGTTTCAAAAATTAAACAGCAAACATCCATGTATCTACCAGGCAGATTGAATAAAGCATTTCAGCACATCTCAGTCAAATATTTGTTTAGTTTTAAGTAAACAAAGCATCACAGTGGAGGTGGAAAAGAAATGAAACATCACAGATGCAGGTGAACCTTCCTTTGAATTCTTTCCCAATCTTCCCCTCTCTCCCTCCCAGGGGAAATCACGTCCCAGGTTGGAGAGAAACTTTCCCTTCCATGTGTGTGTGTGTGTGTGTGTGTGTTTTCCATGTTATATGTTTATTACATGAATATATTTTATAAACAATGCATAGTGTTGTTTTAGAAAGATTTTTAAATGTCCCATAAGCAAACACATTGATTTATTCTGTCATTTGCCATCTTCATCCAGTGTTGTGATACATGGCTCTAATGTTTTCCATTTTAAGGCTTTTGGTAACCTGTTATGAGACGGAAACAACGTATTCATCGTGCTCTTACTGAAGGACATTGGAGTTGTTTCCAATGTATAGGAATTTCTCAGGTCACAATGTGGGTGTATCAATGGTGCCCATGGAATTTTAATTTACGGAGGTGACTGACACACGGAGAGGCTGATGCCGTTGAAAGAAGGTTTTTACTACTTACATTTCTGGAGATGAGGGGGTATGCTACAGGGGGAGGCAGCAGTTTGGGCAGGAGGCAGAAGGGATGAGGGGAAGCAAGGCCCAGAGTCTTTATTTTGTTTTCTGCCAGAAAGGTAAGGCAGAGCAGAGGAAAGGGTTTAGGACTGGCTGGTCTGAAATAATGCCTACAGTCTCTCTATTGTTTGGCTCCTGGCCCTGTGTGATTAAGGTAGAGGCATATTGCTTCCTGGAGCCACCAGAGGAGGTGGGCTCTGGGCTGGTGGTATGACTAGGAAAAAGGGACTCGGCCCTGGGCTGGGCCAGCCCTGGAAGGCGCAACCTCTTTGCATTCAGGGAGGCCAAAAATGCCATAGCATCAAGAATATACAAAATAAGAAAATATAGCTAGTGCAGTGGATACTTCTTCAATTTGACTGGGTGTTGGCAAAATGAGAAAATATACTTAATGCAGTGGGTACTTCTTCAATTTGACTAGGCATTGGCAAATTGCTCTCCAGGGTTGTGTCCTTTTATACCTCCACTGAGAGTTTATAAATCTAACTGCTTTGCTTTGTTGGTATTGCCAGAAAACAAACAAACAAAGAAAAACTTGCCAATCTGAGGGATGCAAAATGCTACCTCATTGTTATTTAATTGAGATTATCCTGATTATTCATGAGGCTGGGTGTCATTCCATTCATCCAATCCCACATGTTTGTCTTGTTAGTAATGAGTAAATGCTGGGCAGCCCTGGCTGGGTAGCTCAGTGGCTTAGAGCGTCGTCCTGATACACCAAAGCTGCGGGTTCCATCCCTGATCAGGGCACATACAAGAATCAATCAATGAATGCATAAATAAGTGGAACAACAAATTTCTCTCTCTCCTCTTCCTTTCTCTCTAAAATCAATCAATAAAAATGTTTTAAAATAATGTGTATGGATACTAATACTAGCTAATATTAATAATATGAATATTAGGAATCAAATGCATTGCAAATATCCTCTCCCAGTTTATGGCTTGTCTTTTAACCTTTTTATATTGTTTCTATGGTACAGAAGTTTAAAATATGTCATTTTCATCCTTTATGATTTATGCTTTTTGTATCTCAAAGTCATAAAGTCACTCTCCCATAGAAAATAGAGTTTTGGTTATTTTAAATGATTTAACCATCAAGCATAAGCTATTTGTTCAGTCTTCATTGAAATACTGCAATCTGGTCAGCAATTTGGCACCGACTATTTTGAAACAAATACCTGTAGAAATATTCACAGGAGCCCCCCAAAAATAAATGCACAAGATTGTTAAATACAGAGCCATTGTAATAGCAAAAATTTAGAGGTGACCTAAATATCAATGGAAAGCTAGTTCAATGAATTATGGTATAGCAATGCAATGTAATTCTCTATAGTTATAGGAAAGAATAAGGGAGACCTGGATATGCATATATATATATATATATATGCATATATATATAATTTATTATTTTTAGAGAGAGGGGGAGGGAGAGAGGCAGGAAGGGAGAGAGGCAGAAAGGCAGAGAGACATCAATGTATGGTTGCCTTTCACCTGCCTCCAGCTATGAACCTGGCTGGAGACCTGGCTAACAACCTGGTTCTGTGCCCTGGCTGGGAATTGAACCAGTAACCTTTGAGTTTGCAGGTTGGCTCCTTATCCACATGTGCCACCAGCCAGGGCTCAAGATATATTTTTAAGCATGAAAAATCAAAATGAAAAAACAAAGATCCTAGCAGTCAGTATACTATTATTTATGTCAAAAAGGACAAAAAAAAAAAAAAAAAAGATTCTCTATGTGCATCCATGTAAATTTCACAAATAAAACCCCTGAGGATGGTTAACTTGTTGAGGATGGGAACCAGGGCTTGAGGGTAGGAGAGAAACCCATTTTTCATTGTCAATCATTTGTGCCATTTTCATCGTTACTTCCATCACAGCAAACAAAGCAGATTGCTGTGTATGATCCCATTTGCTGTAAGTTGCTATTTGTTTTGGCATTTGAAGTGCTCTGAGGTGGAGAGGGCCTTTTGTTCCAATAGCTGGGAGAGAATTGCATTATTAGGAATCGGGCAGGAGACCAGGCATCAGCCTGGGGGTTCATCATGCGAGCTCTGTAGCTAGTCTGAGGGAGTGCGGTGAGGTGCTCGCAGCTGCGTGGGGGTTGATGAGATTCAGGCTTGCTCTTGTCTGGGGGCAGGTGGAGTGGGGGAGGTGTCTGTGAGCCAGGGGGAGGGGTTGGAGACATGGGGGCTGGGGCCAAATGCGGGATGGGGGATGTCTGTGGGATGGGAGTAGGGGTGACAGAGGAAAGGAGGGAAGGTTGGGGTAGGTGTGAATAAAGAGGATGGCCCGGGTGCCTGCTGCCCGAAGGCCAGCTGTCTGAGTCCCTTGGTGGGGCCACTCTGCACTGTGGCAGCAGGACAGAAAAGCCCCACTGCAAAGCTTCAGCCAGGCAATTCTCTGGAGAGGAAGGACAGTCAGTCTCAACCTAGGAAAAATATCCAATAAACGAGAACTGCAGGCTCACAATCTTATTACCCTGTTGAGAGAAGAGATGGGGTCCCCATCCACAGGACAAAGACAAAATGTGCCCAGGGTTAAATCCCGCCACCTTCCCCTGAGGGGTGCAGAGTAACTGGTTGGGGGATGAGGCTCTCTGGGTTCTAATGACATTTAGGTCGACCTTGGCCAAGTTACTTAATATCTCTGTGCCTTGGTTTTCTTCCTTCTTCCCTCAGGAGGAGAGAGATGACAGTCTGGTTCACATGCCAGCCCCTCCCATTTGCTTCTCTGCGCCCCCCTGGAGGGGTCTCAGCTCCTGTGAGCCCAAGATTGAAGGTTAAGTAAACTCCGCAGCCAGAAAAATGGATTCCTGGTGTGGGAAGCCAACCGGGGCCTTCAACACCCTGCAAGGACTTTTTAATTCCACTCCAGCCATATTGGCCCATTCTAAACAGGGTGACAATAAGGCTGTGACTGACAATAATTGAGGATTAGTAAAAAGAACACAAGCATTTATTTCTCAAGAAGCTAGAGTATTATTTAAATCTTAGAGTTTATTTTTTTAAATAATTCATGATGTTGGGTTATTTACTTGTTTTACTCATTAATGGTTGCTTTGTTTAGCTGTTTGATAAAGTGTTGTGACAGTTTTGTTTTTTTTTTTTAGAAAAAACGAGGAAACATAGTGCTTTCTAGCTTAGTTAATATCTCCAACATATGCCCCCTATTCAGAGAGTAAAACTCAGAACAGAAGCCGCTGCCTTAGCTGTAAGCAACCTGAGATGCAAAGGGCAGTCCTGAGGACTAAGCTCACAGCGTGAAAATAGCCATAGTGTGTATTAAGTTCTTTCTGAATCAGATGGCTCTTTTTGTATTTTTTTAAATTTAGTTTTATTGTTGTTGTATCACATCCATCCCCTTTTAACTCCCCTCTGTCCCCCTTCCCCACCCACCCACTCTCCCACAAAGTCAGTCCCAGTTGTTGTCCATGTCCATGGTTCTCCCATGCTAGTTTCGTGACTAAACTGCTCCCCTTCTTTGCCTCTTCCTCCTCCCTCCCCCTTGCCCACTGAAGGTCTATTCATTGTATTCATGTATCTGGTTCTGTTTTGCTTGTTGTTTGTTTTGTTCATGATTGTCCTGTCTTTTTGTATTTTTAATAAACAAAATGATCACATGCAATGGTAGAACCATTTTCAAAATCGGTTTTGTTACAGATCTCAAGGTGTTTGCCTCTTGGGGCTCTCTATTAAAAAAAGACATGGTGGTTGCAAGATAATTTTTATTTTTCCTCTTTGTTCAGGTAAAGGAGACGGGGGATCAGAGGATCATATCCAAATCTCTGCCTTCCCAGAGGGAGGCTTAGTCTTACTCATTGCCTGTATATACTATTTGGTCAATTACATGTTGATTTGTTCTTTGCAGGTGGCTACATTTATCCAGATGCCTTTTTTAAGAATTGATTTTTGAGAGAGAAAGAGAGAGAGAGAGAGAAAGAGAGAGATTGATTTGTTGTTCTACTTATTTGTGTATACACTGGCTAATTCTTGTATGTGCCCTGACTGGGGATTGAACCTGCCACTTTGCTGTCTCATGATGCTCTAACCAGCTAAGCTACCCAACCTATCCTGTTATGCTCTTGTAAACTGTTACATCTGCAAAGTAGTGTGCTACATTTTAACATTTAGCAAGATAGCATCAGAACTGCCCAGACCTTGAGACCCTTGTCTTATCTAGCAGTTGGGTTATCTATGAAGAATTGTAGCAGTTATGTCTTGGGTGAGGCTGACCACTCCCAATTTGTCTTTGAATTAGTGATTCTACTTCTGGAAATGTATTCTAGGGAGGTAATCTAAGGCACAGGAAATGCTCTAGCCAAAAGAGCTCACCCCTGCACTATCTTAAATATTTAAGCACTGAAAGCTTAAACATTTCAGATGCCATAGCATCCAAAAGCAAGGGAATGACCTACAGCAACAGTCCCCAACCTTTTTGGCACCAAGGACCAGTTTGGTGGAAGACAATTTTTCCATGAATGGGGTCGGGGGACACAGGACAAAGAGCTCAGCTCAGGCCATAATTCTAGCCAAGCTTTGCTGGCGCTCACCTGCTGCTGCATGGCCCTGTTCCTAACCAGAGGGGTTGGGGACCCCTGACTAACAGTATATCCACTTAATAATATGTTAAGTAGCAGATTTTAAATGGTGCTTACAGTTTAAGTATATTTGGTATTAAACTAAATTATCTTTTACTGCCTTTTCATCTAATACATGAAACTGGTTGAAACAAAGTTAAATATAAAAGTTGTAAAGCAAAGATCATTTGTAAAACACTACCTATAAGATGTGGTCCCAGACTTAGCCCTCCTCCTCCCTCACAGCCCCACAGCACACCTGGGCCCTTGCCTGGAATGCCTTGCACAGCTGGTGCTTTCATTATGTGTCTCTCACACTGGGATCCTGGACATTATGCCTAAGTTTTGAGACCCTCCACTACCCCCCCCCCCTTTTTTTTAGAATTTTATTATTTTTAGAGAGGGGGAAAGGGAGAAAGGCCGAGAGGGTGAGAGACATCCATGTATGGCTGCCTTTCACCTGCCTCCAGCCACGGACCTGGCTGGAGACTGGGCTTGCAACCTGGTTACGTGCCCTGGCTGGGAATCGAACCTGCAACCTTTGGGTTTGCAGGCCGGCACCTTATCCATTATGCCAGGAACCAGGGCTTTGACTGGCTTTTACTCTGCACCGCACACAGCTCAACCCCAACCACCAAGTCCCAATAATTTTACTTTCTAGCTTTCCTTAGCTTCCTCTCTACTCCTTGCAGTAAGAGCTGTGCTCATCTCTCAGGGGGATTCCTGCAACACTGTATCAGGGTGCTTTCCACCCTGCAAGCAACAGAAAACTCATTCTAGAGTAGCCTTAATAATGAGGGAAAGAATCAGGGTCCACTGGCCTGCACAGGCTCGTACATCCATGCCTTAGCTTCTGCGGAGGCTGGGAAATCCAGCATAGGGTGCTTGCAGTCTCTGTTGTGGGACGCAGGCTTTGCTTGCCGGAAGGAGAGATGGGCGAAGGGGCAGTCTCCGTAGGGTGAGGAACTAATAGTATCTGTCTTGGACTCCCTGCTGGGGTCTCCTCACTCCTTTAAGCCATTATCTATTTATAAGTTATTTAGTTAATGATTCATCCATTGGATTAGTCCATCAGGTTCAGCTAGTTTATGTTCCAGTAATAATCTTCAACTAACAGTAGCTTGGAATATCAGGGTTGATTTTCACTGGCCAGGGTAGTACGGGGAAGAGAGAGCATAGAGATCTGTACCAACTCTCACCAGCTTCCACCTGAAATTAGCATGTATCAGTTCTCACATTTTATTGGCTAAAGCAAATTGTGTAGCCACACCTAACTTCATAAGGACACAGAAGTGAGATCGCTCTTTGTGCAGGGTTAGCAGCACTAGCAGCACATACAACAAATTAAATTTTGATTATGTGCTAGGTGAGGGGCTGGAGATGTATTGGTAAGAAGAACTAAGTATTTGTTCTGAAAGCATTTACAGTCTAGAAGGAATAATCTACTCCTTCCCTTATGCCTTCATGCTGCTATATAAAGACTTTAATTGGACCACCTGTTACATGTTTATTATGTAAAAAAAAAAAAAAAAAAAGGACGTGCCTATCTTCCTGAATAGGCTGTAAAACCTAATACCTAGAATGGTGCCTAGCACAAGTAGAAACTTAATAAGTGTTTGTTGACTGAGGTATGGAATAGGATGGGCTCAGCTACAAGAAATAGGAAGCCCAGCTGACTGCGGCTTAAATAAACAGTTTGCATTTTCATATAGCAAGAAGTCTAACAGCTAGCAGCTGCTATGGTTGGTTTCTCTGTTCTGTTCATCCAGGATCCGGGCTCTCTCCAGCCTTACCTGAGGGTATGCCTGGCCCATTGATTTTTCCTCCCTGTGATTGTGCCTCATAGTCACAAGATAGCTGCCACTGCTCCACATAACATATTCATATTTAAGGTGGGAAGAAACAGAAGGGGCAATGGCAGGGGACTTTTCTCTGGTGATAGTGCCTAGAAGCCACCAGTAGCTTATGTCTCACAGCCAAAACATGGATCATATGGCCATCTCAAGATCTGAGCAAGGCTGGGAAAGAAGATATCTGGATTTCCAGTTTCTGTGGTTGGAGATGGCAAAGAAGGGGCTGGAATGGTTTGTGTAGCCAACCAAAAGTGTTCACTGAAATGGAGACAATATGCTCAGTAAATATTTACTGGTGGAAGTTCATATTTTTATGACCTGGTTCTTTATTGATTCCAATTACAGTTGATATTCAATATTATTTTATATTAATTTCAGATGTACAGCACAGTGATTGATTTTTAGTAGCATACAAAGAACCCTCATCATTGTTGTAACTACCCAACATTGAATACATCTTCTGTTTGTGCTGGGCACTTTGCCAAGCAAAGTATATGAATCTCTCATATACTCTTTGCAATTCCTGTGACACAGGTATTATCAATCTCTGCTTTACATATGAAGAAATTAGATTGCACAGTAGTTAAGCAACTTGTCCAACTGGTTCACTTACGAGCTAGTAAGTAATGAAACAGGGGTTTGAACTCCAGTGTCTAACCCCAGACCCCATGTTATATCCTAGAATTTTAGATCTAGAGGGAAATAGGGAGTTCATCAAACCCAAGCCCTGTAATTTCATAGTTCTGAGGCCCAGAGGTGGGAGGTGACCAGCCCAAGGTCACACAGCAAGCCCATGTCAGGGCCAGGACCCAGGGCTTCCAGGACATGGTTCTTTCTATCACATGGCTGCTTCTATTTAGAAACCTCACATTAGTTCACTAACCTTTAAAAAGACAAATAGCCAAATCTTGGGTCCTGTGGGCAATTCCATTTAAAAACATGTATTTACTCCCTGGCTGGTGGCACAGGGAATAAGGCGCCGGCCTGCAAACCCAAAGGTCGCTAGTTTGATTCCCTAACCAGGGCACATAACCAGGTTACAAGCTAGGCCTCCAGCCAGGTCTGTAGCTGGAGGCAGGTGAAAGGCAACCATACATGGATGTCTCTCTCCCTCTCTGCCTCCCTCCCTTCCCCTCTCTCTGAAAGTAATGAAATAAAATCTTAAAAACAAAAACAAATATTTAACTTGAGGTTTGGCAAATTAGAACAAGTTGTTTCCATTTTTGGAATCAAAACTTAATAATTAGTTAGTTCAAATTCTTTTACCTACCTAAGTGGAAACTCCAGTCTGCACAATCTTGTAGTTTTTCAGCAATAAGAAGAAGGCATGGATGCAATGGTCAAAGAGCCTTACTGGAACTTACTGTGATTACTTTGAACTCTAAGCTTCTGACCCAGAAATGCCTTAATGGTGGTGTTTAACCTTGTCCTATGCAATGCACCTTGGGAAGCTTCTTGATAGAGTGGAACACGTACGGTTCGAATCCCACTCTACCCCTGCCTCGCTACGGAGCCGGCGACCGAGGCCCATGGTGAGAATGAAGCAGAGCTAACGTGCAGAAAGTTCCTGGGGCAAATGGCACTCGGTGAGCGTCAGCTCCCTGCTACTTCCTCCCCCTCAAACTTAGGGCTGAAAGGCAACCAGCACCCAATTCAACAAGCACCCTGTTTTATAGGCCTTGAAGTCCTTTGTCCCCAGAATTCAAATCTCTCAAGGAAAAAGACGGCTTAACTTGGAAAGCCATTTTGGTGGGGCATTTAAGACCCTGGAAAGTAAAGGTTATAAGCTTGGGTTTTGAATCACACAGGGGCTTGAATGTAGACGGCCACTTCCTAACTTTGTGTGTAGTTGTGTAACCAACCGCCTTGTGTCTTAGTTTTCCTGGCAGTACAATGGGGTTAATGAGAGTAGCCACCGCAGGGTGGCTGTGGGGGTTAGATGTGGGAGTGTGAGGAGGGACCTGAGATCTATGTGTCATATGGTAAGCACATTACACAGGTGCTGGAGCCTTATCAGGTCCTCAGCCGTTTTCATCTGACTTTTACTGTGGCTTAGACAACACATTTTCTTTGCTTCTTTTAAGGGAGGGACAGTTGGTCAAGTGACTGCATGTGGCAGCACAGTGAGGTGGCATAGCAGGTAGTAGCAGAGAGCCTAGGACTCAGGGCAGGAGACCTGGGTCAAGTCCTGGCTCTGCCATCGGTGCCCACGTGTCCTTTCTCTGGCTTCAATTCTCAGCTTGTGAAATTTGGAGGGTGGAAGAGGTGGCCAGTCAGGCCTTTCCTGGCCTTACATGTGTCCTTGCTAACCACGGCCACCCAAACATCTTCTCAGAAGCTTAAGTCATCTAGACTGGCAGCAGTTCAGCAAAGGTTCAGAATCCTGCAAGTTGGGTTTTAGAATGAAGAACTCTTTTAAGACCCCGTCCCAGACCTAGAAGAACCAGTTATGAAAAAATAGCAGCCTCTCAGCCCTGGCTGGTAGCACAGTGGGTAAGGTGCCGGCCTGCGAACCCAAAGGTCGCAGGTTCGATTCCCCAGCCAGGGCACATAACCAGGTTGCAAGCCAGGTCTCCAGTCAGATCTGTGGCTGGAGGCAGGTGAAAGGCAACCATACATTGATGTCTCTCTCCCTCTCTGCCTCTCTCCCTTCCCCTCTTCCTAAAAATAATGACATAAAATCTTAAAAAAAAAAAAAAAAATAGCAGCCTCTCCTTGGGCAGATTTGAGGAGTCCTGGGGCCTGTGCTCCTTTGTCCTCTCTCCCATCCTCCTCTGCCCCACCTTGTACGTACAAAATGTGACTTCCAACTTCCACCTTGCCCCCAGATACTACCATAAGCTGTCAGATCTTTCTCCACACCCTGACGTTCATTTAGCAAACATGCATATTCACCAATGCGCACCCACGGTGCACCAGGCCCTCTTCTGGGGGTGGGCAGAAGACACAGCCCTTGCCTCGAGGGGCTGACACTGTAGTAGGGGGCAGAACAGAGTAAATACACAGGGCTTATGGCAGAGCAGGTGGAGTAGCGGAAAGATGGCATTAAGTGGGTTGGGATTTTATTCAGTGAGTACAATCTAGCAAGCTCAAGGTGTGAGATGGGGAGGGTGTAGACAAGAAAGGAGTTGTGATAACTGACCATGGAATTGAGACTGGGCTAGGAGGGGAGGAGGAATTTGAAGGGGTCGGTGAACGGTAGCAAAGTCTGCAGACTGTGGGTCCCATGGGGGTGTGGGCTTGAAGCAACAAGCTACAAAGAAGTTTGAACTTGGGATCTTTGGGGGGCCCTGGAGCTTGACCATGGGGTGGAGTAGCTGATCCAGGGAAGATGAGATCATTGGGGGAGAGATTAAAAAACTGGGAGGCCAGGGCATCAGTGTACCAGGCAAGCGGGTGACAAAAACACCCAGCATGGTGGCAGGATGTGCTGGGGAGGACAGAGAGGTGGGAGCTGAGGACCTCTGGGAATTTGTAAAGCAGGAACAGTAGTAGAGGGTGGAGTTTGTAAAGACACCTTAATACTGCAATGTAATGTTACATTTGGGGGAAGCTCAGTTTTTTCTTTTTCTTTCTTTATTATTTTTTAAAATATTTTTAAATTTTTATTATTTTTAGAGAGAGGGAAAGGGAGAGAGGCAGAGAGGGAGAGAGACATCAATGTGTGGTTGCCTTTCACCTACCTCCAGTCACAGAACTGGTTGGAGACCTGGTTCGAAACCTGGTTGTGTGCCCTGGCTGGGAATCAAACCAGCAACCTTTGGATTTGCAGGCCAGTGCCTTATCCACTGTGCCACCAGCCAAGGCCTATTTTTTATTTTTAAAGTATATTTTATTTTTTAAAGATTTAATTTACTTATTTTAAAAGGTTTTATTCATTATTTTTAGAGAGAGGGGAAGGGAGTGAGGAGGGAAGGGAGAGAAATATCAATGTATGGTTGCCTTTCACCTGTTTTCAGGGGGATCTGGCTGGAGACCTGGCTTACAACCTGAGTATGTGCTCTGACTGGAAATCAAACCAGGAACCTTTTGGTACACTGAGTCACACCAGCCAGGTTAAAAATATATTTTATTGATTATACTATTACAGTTGTCCCAATTTTTTCGTGATCCCCCCCTCTGCCTGGTATCCCCCTTTTTCTCCAGTAATCCCCCAACCCTTAGTTTATGTCCAAGGGTCATGCATATAAGTTCTTTGGCTTTTCCATTTCCTTTGCTATTCTTAACATCTCCCTGTCTATTTTGTACCTACCAGTTATGCTTCTTAACCCCCGTAGCTTTTCCCCCATTCTTCCCCTTTCCCCCTCCCTCTGATAAGTCTCCATATGATCTTCATATCTATGCTTCTGCTCATGTTTTAATTATTTGCTTATTTTTTTGTTTATTTTAAATTCAGTTATTGATAGTTTTGAGTTTGTTGTCATTTTACCATTCATAGTTTTGATCTTCTTTTGCTTAAATAAGTCCCTTTTAACATTTCATATAATAAGGGCTTGGTGATGATAAACTTTTAGTTTTACTGTGTCTGGGAAGCACTTTATCTGCCCTTCCATTCTGAATGATAGCTTTGCTAGGTAGAGAAATCTTGGTTGTATGTCCTTGCTTTTCATCACTTTGGATTCCTTTCCAATCTCTTCTAATCTGCAATCTGCAAAGTTTCTCTTGAAAAATCAGCTGATAGTTTTAATGGGAACTCCTTTGTAGGTAACACGCTGCCTTTTTCTTGATGCTTTTAAGATCCTTTGTCTTTAATCTTTGGCATTTTAATTATGATGTGTTTTGGTGTGGTCCTATTTGGGTCCATCTTTTTTGGGACTCTCTGTGCTTCCTGGACTTGTATGTCTGTTTCCTCCACCAAATAAGGGAAGTTTTCTTTCATTACTTTTTCAAGAAGTTTTCAATTTCTCACTCTTCTTCTTTTCCTTCTGGCATCCCTATGGTTCAGATTTTGGCATTTTTGGAGCTGTCCCACAGTCTTCTTATTCTCTCCTTATTATTATTATTATTATTATTAGAGTTCTTTTTTCTTCATTCTGTACTGGTTGACTATTCGTTCCACATGTTCCAAGTCATTGATTTGAACCCTGGTTTTCTTCCCTTCATTATTGGTTCCCTATGATTTTTTGGTACATTTCACTTAGTGTAGCCCTCATTTATTCCCTTATGTGCTTGCCGTATTCAATGGGTTCTCTGAGCATCCTTATCACCAGTGTTTGAATTCTGCAACTGATAGTTTAGATATCTCCATTTTGATTAGCTATTTTTCTGGAATTTTGATTTGTTCTTTCATTTGGGCCATACTTCTTTATTTCCTCAATTTGGCAGTCTCCCCATGTTTGTTTCTGTGTATTAGGTAGAGCTGCATTGACTCCCTGTCTCAGTGCACCTGTTACATTGTAAGGGGTGGAGCCTTAGGTATTCGCGAGGGCAGGGCAACTCATTTCAGCGCTTTGTGGTGTTGTGTAATGGGGAGGGACCAGAGAGGAAACGAATCCACTCTCTGGGCACTTTCCCCCTTTTTCAGTCACTTCACCCAATTCCCATATGTAGCTGGTGCCCCCTTAGCTGTTTCCCTGGTGGTGATTCCCAGAGTGGGGGTATTTCCAAATGTTCTAGGACCATGGGGACCCTCTAAGTGGACTCTGCTGAGAGATGGGCAGTTTCTTCTACACCACAACCCCTACTGGTTTTTATAGCCAGTGGCTATGAGGCTTTATTTTCCTGGTGCTGGAACCCTGGGATGCGCAGTCTGGCCCGGGGCTTGGATCACTCCCCAGGTGTCCCTCCCAGCTTTTATCTGCCACCCTTGAATGTGGAACTTCCCCGTTCCACCAGCTGCCACCACTGCCTTGCTGCCCCCTTGCCACTGCCACACCGCCTCCTTTTTGCCCCAGCTCCCTAACTCCGCCCCTTCTACTTTCTTCTTTAAATCCTTGCTTGTCAGACTTCCATACAGTTTGATTTTTTGGCATTTCTGGTTGTTTTTATTTTATTTTATTTTTCATTTTTAAAAAATTTTATTGTTGTTGTATTACATCCATCCCCTTTTTGCTCTCCTCTGTCCCCCTCCCCACCCACCCATTCTCCACAAAGTCAATCCCACCTGTTGTCCATGTCCATGGTTCCCTTATACTAGGTTTATACTAGGTCTAAACTGCTTCCTTCCTTGCCTCTGCCTCCCCCCTCCCCCTAACCCCTTTCCCCCTGACCACGGAAGGCCTATTCACTGTATTCATATATTTGGTTCTGTTTTGCTTGTTGTTAGTTTTGTTCATTATTGTCCTGTAATGGGTGAGATCATATGATATTTGTCCTTCACTGACTGGCTTATTTCACTAAGCATAATACTCTCCAGTTCCATCCATGTTGTTGCAAAGGGTACAAGTTCCTTCTTTGTTTCTGCTACATAGAACTCCATTGTGTAAATGTACCAAAGTTTTTTGATCCAATCATCCACTGATGGGCACTTAGGCTGTTTCCAGCACTTGGCTATTATAAATAGAGCTGCTATGAACATAGGTGTACATAGGTTCTTATGAATTGGTGTTTCAGGATTCTTTGGGTATAGTCCAAGTAGTGGAATTGCTGGATCAAAAGGCAGTTCTATTTTTATTTATTTTTTTAAATTTTTAAAAAAAATTTTTTAAAGATTTTATTTATTATTTCCAGAGAGAGGGGAAGGGAAAGAGGCAGAGAGGGAGAGAAGAATCAATGTATGGTTGCCTTTCACCTGCCTCCAGCCACAGACCTGGCTGGAAACCTGGCTTGCAACCTGATTATGTGCCCTGGCTGGAGAATCGAACCAGCGACCTTTGGGTTTGCGGACCGGAGCCTTATCCACTGTGCTACCAGCCAGGGCTCATTTTTATTTTTTTAAGGAAACCCCATACTGTTTTCCACAGTGGCTGCACCAGCCTACAGTCCCACCAACAGTGCACCAAGGTTCCCTTTGCCCCGCATCCTCGCCAACATTTGTTTGTTGATTTGCTGATGATTGCCATTCTGACAGGTGTGAGGTGGTATCTTATTGTGGTTTTAATTTGCATCTCTCTGATAACTAGTGATGTTGAGCATTCTTTCATATGCCTCTGGGCCCTTTGTATATCTTCCTCAGTGAGTTGTCTGTTCAGGTCCTTTGCCCATTTTTTAATTGGGCTGTCTGTCTCCCTGG
>PVIW01003718.1:0-12745 GCA_004026585.1 Noctilio leporinus
AGTCAGTGAAGGACAAGTATCATATGATCTCACCCATTACGGGACAATAATGAGCAAAACTAACAACAAGCAAAACAGAACCAAGTATATAAATACAAGGAATAGGCCTTCAGTGGTCAGGGGGAAAGGGGTTGGGGGGCAGAGGCAAGAAAGGGGAGCAGCTTAGACAAGAACCTAGTATAAAGGAACCATGGATATGACAACAGGTGGGATTAACTTTGGGGGGAGTGGGTAGGTGGGGAGGGGGACAAAGGGGAGCAAAAAGGGGATGGATGTAATACAACAACAATAAAATTAAAAAATAATAATAATAAATGGTGCCAATCTGCTTAATTGTGTGATTGCTATCAAGCAAATAAAACCCTGTGACCTGCCTTTTCATTTGCAAATTCTGATAGTGATGTCCAGAATGTGTTGCCCTCCTGGAGCCCTGATGCATGAGTTGAAGGGTACCTTATGTCGGGGACTGAACTGGTCCTGGTACTTCTATGACACACAGAGTTAGAGTTGCTTATAGGTGTTGTGGAGAGGACACGGCTATGCAATAAATGTTATTTTACTTTGTTAATTATAACTATATTCTTATGAATGGGTTTAAACAAAGCTATAGTGTCCATGTCTCAAGTCTGTTGTTTGCTAAGAGTCCAGAGTTGAGCAATATTTGCTGGACAAAATCATCAAGTGTAGCTACATTGGTTGAGTGATACCCAAGCTTAAAATAGGCATTTGACTTTAGTCAATCACAACAAATCCTCCAAAAAAATTTAGTAAATAAACTCTGTGTTATTTACAGCAGTTTCGTATAATTTGTCTACTTGTACTTGACTGCAAATTCCTTTAAGCTATTCTGTCAAGCAACTCTCATATCTAAGGTGGATAATTTGAGATTGAAGCAATTGTCAGTAGTGTGGAATTGTCCTTCTCCAGACAGGCACAGACTGACCATATAGTAGCAAAGAAAGAACTCTTCAACTACCAGTGGAGTTTTTAAGTGTCTTTTTATTTTCTCCCTCTCACTATAATTTTCATGAGGCAAGACTTTTGTCTGTTTTATTCACCAAAGTGTCTTCTGGGCCTAAAACAGGATATAACACATGCTGAGTACTAAATAAAAATTTGTTGCAAAAAATAAAAATTAAAAAATTAAACAAAACTCTACTATTTATTACCATCACTTTACCTTGTAAAGAAAAAGATCCTTGAAAGTTTCATGTAGTTTTTAGACAAATAGAAGGAAGTAATGCAGAAAAACTAAAATGATATGGATGAAGAGATTCAAGAGAAAGAACAAAAAAAACAGCAAAATGTAGTGAAGTTGTCAACCTTCAGATGGGCACCTAGTGTGTGTAAAATAATGACATCTTCAGACACTGATATCACAGTTCCATAGGATCCTGGGCCTATTGCACGTAGTTCCTTCTTGCACCACTCATGTTCTTTTCGAAAAACAGATCCTAGTGGGTACACTGTGGCTCCTGGAAAGAGTAGAGTCCAAAAACCTGTTTGAGGAATTTTTTTCTTTCCTTTGTCCTTACATTCTACCCTTTCAGTTTCCATCTAAGTCAATCATAGTTTCTGTGGGCCCAGGGTCCTGTGGATGACCCGTCTCAGTGCGGCCTTCACTTCATTGTTCCTTAAGCTGTAAATGATGGGGTTCAACATGGGAGTTACCACCGTGTAGGAGAGCGACAGTAGCTTCTTGTTCTCAGGAGAGGTGCTGGACCGGGGTCGGAAGTATGTGAGGATGGCAGTGCTATAGAAAAGGGAGACAACCAGGAGGTGGGAGGAACAGGTGGAGAAGGCCTTGCGTTTTCCCTCAGCTGAGGGCATCCTGAAGATAGTGGAGAGGATGCGAACATAGGACCCCAGGATCAGCAAGAAAGGAAAGAGGATGAAGAGGACAGTGGCTGTCAGAGCCTCCAGTTCAAATAGGGAGGTGTCAGCACAGACCAGTGCAATGACAGGGGGACTGTCACAGAAGAAATGGTTCACCCTGTTGGGGCCACAAAAAGGGAAGCTGAAAATCCATGTGGTTTGCACCGTGGCCACCGGAAACCCTGAGAACCAGGATGCAGCTGCCAGCTGGGCACAAGCCCTGCGGCCCATGATGACTGGGTAGCGCAAAGGGTCACAAATGGCCACATAGCGGTCATATGCCATTGTGGCCAGGAGGCAGCACTCAGCAGCCCCAAAGAAGAAGAAGAAATACATCTGAGTGGCACAACCAAGGAAGGAGATGGATGTGTCTTGGATGAGCAGGGTCCCCAGCATCTTGGGCACAATAACCAAGTTGAAACCTATCTCCAGGAAAGACAAGTTCCGGAGAAAGAAGTACATAGGACTTTGTAGGGCAGAGTCTGCTGTAGTGACCAGGATGATAAGGACATTGCCCATTAGGGTAATCATGTAAATGGTGAAAAAAAGGAGAAAGAGTAGAGCTTGTAGCTCAGAAGACAAGGCTGAGAAGCTCACAAGAACAAACTCATTGACAATTGTCCAGTTTCCCCACATCACTCTTCTGCCCAGGATTTCACTGGGCATTCACACTCTGGGAAGAAGTCTCCATGCTATATAGACCTCTATTATACCGTTGGAAAGGAAACTCTTGTGGTTTCATTTTCTACCTTTCTTATAATTGTTGAAGATCAAACAACTGTACTTTCAGAAACGTAAAAAATAAGTCTGATTATGGAATTCATAATTCTTTGGAAGGATACAAACCTTTTTTTCAGAGTGAACTGAGGCATGCCATATATCTATACAGCTCCTTACTTTTCACTGCTTTTCTCTTTTCCTTAGCACCAGTGATGTTAAAAAGAAATCAGGCCAGGCCAGGAATTTTTGAAGAGAGAGATCTCGAGGCCCAATGAAAGGAGTTGATGTGAGTCAGGATATGTTTTCTACAAAATAAAAGAGAGAGAAAGAGAAGAGGAAAGGAAGTGAGCCAATTGTTACCAATGATCCTCGAGGAGGAGACCTGAATGTGTATCAGTCTCTAGTAGCCCGCACTGAGAAAGATTTCAGCATATTGGAGGAATCTTCATTTCTAAACTCTGACAATTACAGTTTAAGCAAGAAGACATGTGCTACAGAAACTGTGAAGCTTTTTTTTGTTTGTTTGTTTGTTTTTTATCTCTGGCTACATATTCTTCATGCGGCTATATGCATATGTGATCAGACAGAGGAAAGACAGACTCAAGATAGTATCAGACCAGGGAGAATCTAGGTGTGTTATGTATATACCCTTTCATCATTTCCTATTGGTTGACTTAAGTCTTTACTTTCAAGAAGTGTGAAGCTCAAGTGTTACACGTGTTAGTAAAAATCAACTGAAAATGTGCAGGTGTGACAAATAATATTAAATCCTATGAAAAAGAAGCAGTTTTCATCATTGTATCAACAACTAAGCTTCAAAATTGGGACTCTGCCTGGCTGGTAGCACAGTGGATAAGGTGCCGGCCTGTGAACCCAAAGGTCACTCGTTCGATTCCCAGCCAGGGCACATAACCAGATTGCAAACCAGGTTTCCAGCCAGGTCTGTAGCTGGAGGCAGGTGAAAGGCAACCATACATTGATGTCTCTCTCCCTCTCTGCCTCTCTCCTTGTCCTTCTCTCTTAAAATAATAAATAAATTCTTAAAAAAAAAATTGGGACTCTGAAATTCTTTCTGATAACTCTACACTTTAATAAGAGAATAACTCGAAAGTACTTAGCATGGTAACTGGCACATAATACATATGCAATAAGTGCTAACTGTTATAAATATTATGATATAATGTTAGATCTACCTTTCAAAATTCTCTTCTCATCTAATCCATTGTCCAAACTCACCATTGCCCTTCTTTTCACCTGATAAAAGAATAATTTATTCAATTGGTATTGATTGTCTTCTAGACATTGTTCTATATATTGAAGATAATATATCAGTAAGTAAACAAGTAAAAATCTCTGCCCTCACAGAACTCCTTTCTAGTAGGGAAAACTGATTATAAACAAGTTGTGTAAGTAGAAGAGAAGAATAAGGCAGGGGAGAAGGAGACAGGCATTTGTGGGTGTGGGGAGTGTTACAGGAGGCTTCACTGAGAAGATGACACTTGAATCAAGTCCTGAGCAGGTTCAAGACATGAAGTCAGGATGGTGAAGAAAGGAGAGACACAAAGAACAAAAATAATAAGAAAATGCTCTTTAAAATTTTTTTACTGGCCCTGGCTGGTGGCAGAGTGGATAAGGTGCTGGCCTGTGAACCTAAAGGTTGCTGGTTTGATTCCCCAGCCAGGGCACATAACCAGGTTGCAAGCCAGGTCTCCAGCCAGGTCCATGGCTAGAGGCAGGTGAAGGGCAACCATACATTGATGTCTCTCTCCCTCTCTGCCTCTCTCCCTTCCCTCTTTCTAATAATTAAAATCTTTAAAAAAAATTTTTTTTTTTTACTGAATCCTATTCACTTTAGAAAGTTCAAGCTGAATATTAGTTCTATGAAAACTTTTTTTAATACCTTTTTCATTTTCACAGTAAGAATGAACATTTATTGGGCATCAGATAAGTTCCAGGCACTAATCCGAATGTCTTGCATGTATCATGTTTGTCTTACAACAACCTAAAGATAATAGAAACTTTTATCAGTCCCATTTTACAGCCAAGAAATCTGAGGAACAGAGAAGTTAATTTTCCTAAGGCCAGGCAGCCAGCAAGTATTGGCATACAGATATGCATTCTGGGCCATCTGATTCCAACTCATGACTATAACCAGCAACACTTCCACCCACTCTCTGAAAACCGTAACAAGTCTGAGCTCCAGGTGAGGTCAGGCTGGAGCAATTAGCATTGGATGGCATTTGGAGAGCAAAGAGTAAGACAATTTCTAGAGAGAAACAAGAAGTTTCAAGATATTAGCAACACTGGAGACCTAAATACCACTTCCGTAGTTTTGTCTTAAAATAATCATTCATTTATGTCTCCATCTCATATTCAAGATGGTATATTCCTTGAGAGTAGAAATTATGCTATTCAACTTTTTATTCTAGTTCTTAGTCCAGTAAATTGATATTGAATTAATGGGTAAATAATGAAGAAAATGTGGGGAAAATCAGGGAAATAACTATAAACTGAATCTAGGCACAGCAAATTCCACATGTAAGGAATTTAGACACAAAAGACTACATGCATAAATAATACAGACTCAGCCCTGGCTGGTGGCTCAGTGGATAGGTGCCGACCTGCCAACCCAGAGGTCGCTGGTTCGATTCCCAGCCAGGGCACGTAACCAGGTTGCAAGCCAGGTCTCCAGCCAGGTCCGTAGCTGGAGGCAGGTGAAAGGCAACAGTACATTGATACTTCTCTCCCTTTCTGCCTCTTTCCTTTCCCCTCTCTCTAAAAATAATAAATAAAATCTTTTAAAAAATACAGACTCATACAATATACATGGATTTAAACCGTGATGAGTTATAAATGCTACCCATTATCTCCCTCCACCCTAAGCCTTCTCTTTTTACCCCATTTTAGAAAATGACAATACTCACTGCATAACCCAGGAACTGGAGTAAAAATCCTTTCATTCATCCCCCAAACTTGATTATTTTCCCATCTGAACACTGATTCAGTGTCACCTTTTCCATTCCTACCACACTGCTTTTTGATTCTGGCTTTTAAATTCTCTGGCTTAGAATATTACAGGAACCTAGTTTGTTCTTTTCAAACCACCCTTGACTTGTGCGTGAGCCAGCAGCAACTCCAATGAACTTACCTGCTTAATTAACACTTTTCAATCATCGATCTCTACTGTCCCTGGGATAAGGACAAATCCTTAACAAGGACATTTTCTCTAACATCTGCTTCTTTTCCCAGTCTTGAATTCCCTGCACTGCTGATGCTCTGTCCAATGAAAATGTTTTCTGTTCTGTGCACTGACCATGTTCTCTCATGACTCCTTGCACTTGTGCATGTAGCTCCCTATTCTTGGGAACCTTTTCCTGCAATTAGGTACAACTTCCGATTCATCTCACAGTTATCAGCTGAAATAGAATTTTCTTTGTGAAGTTTTCCTGTCATCCCTTGGTCAAACAAAGGAATTATTTTTTAATTTTCTTGTAACACTTTGCATCAACCTGTATTAGATACACACATACACAATAATAAAAATGCTCTATTTATGTCATGCAATTGTTAACTCTATGAGAACAAATCTATTCATTTGTCATTGTACCATTTGCACCTAGTGGAGTACTGAACACCAAGGATGTAGTAACTAATATAGCCTAAGGTTTAATTAAATAAACTCTAACTCAAACCTTATGATCAAGCAGTGTTGGGTAGATAGAAAACAATCTAATGAAGTGTAGCCAAGATCCATGACTGTTGGGACTGAAGGAAAATTGCAGCACAGCACAGCACAGTTTGAGAATTTTCTAATGACATACCACCAGATGACATTACTTAGAGGCACTAGACAACATGGGACAAAAGTCCAGGTAATGAAGCTGAGGGAACTCGCATACGCCTAACGGTAGGTTTTTGGCTTTTAAAGCAGAGGTGCCCCCTCCCCTTTTTGTAGAAACCAAATCTTACAGGGAATTTCAATACTTAAATCCAATGAAGATAAACAAGGACATGGGCTCAGAGCCCCGCTGGCTGGGCTTTTCCTTTTCTCCTGTCTCCTGAAATGACCCTTCATCCATCTTCTTGGGACCCTAGGGCTGCACAAAACACAATATGAAAACATGATTTGTGACTTTGCAGCTGCCTCCTTCCAATAGTTGTAATTTCATATTTTCCTTCGTTTGCCTTTAGCCTTCCCTAACCCTTCCTTTTATATTTCCTTTTTTTTAAATCTAGCTTTCCCTCTCTTCTCTTTCATATTTTTCACCCATCTTTTCTGTTTCCCCCTACAAAGTACAGGAGGGATTGTAGTGGGGAAAGTTTCCGTGATGACTTTGAACTGACTCTCTGTAACCACATGAGCACAGACATTGTTATAAAGATGTTATCAGTGCAGAGTATCACCCAGGTACAGCTTTACTGCTGGATTTGCAAGCACAGAGCTATGAGTAAGTGTGGTTGTGGTTGCTTCTGTCAGAGAGAGGGAGCGAGGACCCTGGGGGAGGGGGAGCAATAAGGAAACTGTTGAGGTTGCCCAGCCAGCTACATCTCTATCCAGAGTGTCTCCTTTCAGGGTTAACACCTTGGAGATTCAAAATTTTGTTTCAACAAGGAAGAACTAGACAATATACTTAAGAAAACTCTGTGGAACTGCCACATAAATGATAGTTTGAGAGCACATAGTTATAATGGCTAGGACTTTGGAGTCATAAATTCAGTTACAATTCTGGCTATTATTTTTAGCTGTGAGACACAGGGTTACTGACATGATGTTTTCTTAGTTATACATTTCTCAATTATAAAATGATGGTTATTAAAAATGCTTTATCCACATGACAAAGTGGTTCTGGGTATAAAATGGGATAATTTTTGTGTAAAACCTTTGAACATTCCAAAGTATAACACATATATCATCATTGTTTTCTAGTCTTTCCCAGGTTTCCTCATTTCTCAAGTCTTACAAAACTTTATGTTCTTTACTTGAGACCTCTGATCCCCTTTCTTGTTTCTCAGAAATGTGTTAAAGAAGACACACTTTTGGTGATGAGCCATTATCCTCTTTACAAGAGATTTTGAGCCTGTGCCCCATCCTCTCACTCTTTACTCTTACCCTTTACTTACCTCTGGTCAATGAGACTTGCCTGTATCACAGTCCAGGGAAGCCCTGGTTTGTGCCAGTTGCTCTGGATCAGCCTCAGACTATTGTCCAAATGATCCACTCCAAGGAAGTTCCTAAATTACGGCTGTGTCTGTCCCAGTCATGTCAGAAAAGCTCTGGACTGTGTCTACGGTATGTCAGTCATTGTAAAGAAACTCTTGGTTGCGCTTGGCCTGGTCCACATTGCTGTTGAGCCCTGAGGTTTTTGCTTTGTCACATTCTCAAAGAAGCTCTGTTCCCAGGCTGTGTCAGACATCTGAGGTCACCTGGGCTGTGGCTGGGGCCAGTCTTTGTAAAGAAGCTCTGAGCTGTGCAGAGCAGCTCTGGGATGGGCCAGTGTCAATCACTCTAGGGGATTTCAGGCTGGGTCTCAGGGCTATTTTGGTCTCTGGGGTTTACTGTAAGAAAGTGACTCTCCCAATCTTCTTTGTTCTCAGATGAAGTCATAGGTTCACATTCTGACAAGTATGAGTTTTGAGCAGTCCCCAGGAGTGCAAGAATTCATGAAGATTCTGCAACCCTATAACTGGTGGAAGGTCTACTTGCAATTTTTCCTGCACTTGTGAGACTACAGTCAAGGGAACAAAACTCAGTGGTCCACCCTCCAATGTTTCCACCTGTAAAAGATTAGAGGAGCATGCCAGTATTATTTTTTAACTTAATTTTTATTGTTTCCAGTTTTATTAAGATATAATGACATAAAATTATGTACATTTAAGGTGTACAAACTAATGATTTCATACATGAGCAAAATTTTTGCCACAGTAGGGCTAGTTAACACCTTCATCATCCCTCATAATTACCTTTTTAGTCTTGGATACAAGAAATACACTTTGTTAACCATAGCCACCATGCTATACACTAGATCTCAGAACTTATTCATCTTATAACTGAGTTTGTGCATTTCAGCCAACACCTCCCTATTTCCTCCTCCCTACCCAGCCACTGGCAACCATCACTCTACTCTGTTTCTAAAAGTTTGTGTGTGTGTTTTTTTCAGATTCCACACAGTGGAATCTGAAAGTGAGATCATATAGTATTTGTCTTTTCCTGCCTTCAAGGTCCATGTTGTAACAAATGGAAGGATTTCTTCTTTTAATGGCTGATAAATATTCCTCTCTGTGTGTCTGTGTGTATGTTTATCTCAGTTTCTTTACCCATTCATCTACAAATGGAGACTTAGATTGTTTCTGTGTCTTGACTATTATGAATAATGATTCAATGAACATGGTAGTAAAGAGGTTTCTCTGAGATAGTAATATCATCTCCTTCATGCCAGTATTGTTTCACATCTCCTCTCATTTTTGATTCTCATTGGGCTGTTTCTCAAGGGTGTTTCTGACCTAGACTCAAGAGAAGTTTTCAGGCATGGGGAGGAAAATCCATTAACCATTACCTAAGCCAAGTGGAGAGATTAATGAAAACTGCAAGCACTTGGTTGGGAGTGTTGCTGGTTGGGGGAGTTATTTACTGCTGTTTAAGACAAAGAGAAGAAAGTCTGACTAACTGTTTTGAAATCCTAACCATTTTGGAATAGGAATTGAATCTGAGAGAGTAAAATGAAGTCCATGCTTTGCCATAAAATTTCTTCCAGCTGATTAAGGCTTCATCCAAAAACTCTAATGCATATCTGAACATTTCTTACCATTCTTCTGATAGATGTTTGAGTGCACATTCCTTACTGAAAGCAGTGACCCTATCTGATTTGTTCATTATTGTTTGCTTAGTATCTAGCATGGTGCTGGCACATATATCCCAGCAATCCCAAAGGGACCCCTGTAAAAGTGGGAGATGAAGAAAAAGAACTGTCACTGCTCTATATAATGACATAGAGTTCAGAGACTGTTACGAAAAATGAAAATATCTTGAAAGTGAAGAATTAAATAAAAAATATTGATTTCACAATTACATATTTGATTCTGTTTTGATAACAAATATCCTTGAATATGAATTTGAATATTTGTGTGTTTAAAATATAGTAGGACCTATTATCTATCCATGGGGAGTATATACCAACACTTCCAGTGGATGCCAGAAACTGTGGATAGTGACATACTGTACATATTACTAATGTAAAGTGTATACATACACATGTGGCTTCTGTATGGCACACCTAAATTGCCAATATCACTGCTTTTATGCTTTGGGTCATTATTAAGTAAAATAATGGTTACTTGAACATAGAACTGTGATACCATGATAGTTATTGATAGAGCTGTGAGAAAATAAGCTTATGGGAGTGTAAAATAGTAAAATCACTTTGGGAAGGAATTTGCCAATATATAGCAACATTACATATATATTTATTCTTTGCCCAATAAAACTAATTTCTAAATTTTCATCTGTCATATGTACTAGCAAACATATAAAAGGCATATTTCATGAAGTTACTCTTTTTTTAAAGTTTTTTAAAAATTATTTTTAGAGAGAGGGGAAGGAAAGAGGGAGAGACATCAATGTATGGTTCCCTTTCACCTGCCTTCAGATATGGACCTGGCTGGAGACCTGGCTTGCAACCTGGTTATGTGCCCTGGCTGGGAATCGAACCAGCAATCTTTGGGATCGCAGGCCAGAGCCTCATCCACTGTGCCACCAACCAGGGCCATAAAGTTATTTTTTACAGCAGGATCTGTAATCATAAATGATTCAAATAAATTACGGTGTATCTACAAAGTAGAGTACTATGAAGCTATAAAAAGAATGAAAAATACTTTTGTCATAAAGAAGAGCTGTATTCAAATCAGCATGCATCCGTTTTAAGCTTTGATGAAAGCAACATCATAACTGAAATTTATGATGTCACTTCAATAAATCTTACAAATATAAGTATGGAAGCTCAATTCATTCTTCCTGGAAAAGCTAGAGTGAGGAAGAAAGTTATTATTGGGGTTATAAAGGTGTGTGTATAGGAATTATTGATCCACTTTCCTATAACCATACCACATACCAGTGAGTTCAAAATAATTAATACTACCTAAAGGGCATGAGAAATAAATTAAGACATGGAGAAAAATTATGCATTGGGACAAGTCATGGGCTTTTCTATCTGGTAAATAGAATCTTATTTGCCCAAAGGAAGAGATAGTGACAACACAGGTTTTTTTTTTGGTTTTTGTTTTTATTGGTTTTGCCCTCTTTAACAAAGTATGTCTCTAAGTTAAGATTACAAGCAGTTTCATGTTGTTTACAATGTAAACACAAGAATGTAAGTCTACAGTGGGTGGCAGAGGTGTTTTCCCAATGGTACTGATAGGTCTAATGTACCTCTGTGCTGTTTTCTGTCTACTGAGCTCTCTAATAGTCATTTCAACAGCCGGGTTTCATCTCAATGGAGGTACAAAGAGAGGCAGAAAGGAATCCCAAATATAAAACTAGCTGTTCCCCATTCAATAAACTTTAGTCTTATCCCTTAATGTCTATGAAATGTAGTTTCTAAGACCTAAGGCCTTGTGCTGAGGGACTTCTTCACCTCATTATTTCTCAGGCTATAGACAACAGGGTTCAACATAAGAGTTGCAAAACAGCTTCTTGCTCTCAGGAGAATTATTGGACTTAGGTCAGAGGTGGTGAGGCTTAAAGATATATAGAAAAGGGAGACAATAAGGAGGTGGGAGGAGCAGGTAGAAAAGGCTTTATGCTTCCCTTTAGCTGATGGAATCTTGAGGATAGTAGCAGCAATGTGAAAATTGGAAATAAAATCAGTAAGCAAGAATCATAACCAGAATGCTTCCAGTGATTGCATAGACCTCAAATAGTGTTGTGTCCACATAGACCTTCCTCAGCAAAGGAGGGCTATCAAAGAAGAAGTGGTTCACCTTGTTGGTGCTGCAAAATGGAAAGCTGAAGAGTCATGTGGTCTGAACAGTATCTACGGGAAAGCCTGGAAACCAAGAAGCAATGCCCCATTTGGCATGTGTCCTTTGGTCCATGATGACTGAGTAGTGCAAGGGAGTGCTGATGGTTACATAGTGGTCATATGCCATGGTGGCCAGGATGAAACATTCAGTAACCCCAAAGAACAAGAAATATATCTGTGTGGCACACCCAGAGAAGGAGATGGTTGTGTCCCAGGCAAGCAATGTTCCCAGTATTATGGGCACATTGACTAAGTTGAAGCCAATCTCCAAAAAGGAGGAAGAAGCATATGGGACTGTATCACATGGGGTCAGCCAAGGTAACAAGAATAATGCGGCTGTTTCCAATCAGAGTCACTAGGTAGATGATTACAAATATCAGGAAGAGTAACAACTGTAATTAAATAAGTAAGGAAGAGAAACTTGTGAAAATAAATTCAGTTATTCTTGTCCAGTTTCTTTCAGCCATAATAATAGGAATAAATGCCCAGCTAGGATCATGGAGAGAGATTCTTAATTAGAAAAATTAGATTCCAGATTTATTATTCAGATTCCTTTTTAATATCAGGGAAAGAGGCAAGGTCAGGTCCTCATTCCATTGTCTAAGAATAAAGCTACAAAGAAAAATGGTTAGAGCTTAAATTTTTGAGATGGATCTGGGTTAGTTTTTTTGGGATGTTATTATTTACTTATTTGCACATTGACATATGTGGAAAAATTATGCCACATAAGATGCATGAAGGGGACACTGAAGGGCCTATTTTAGGAGACAGTGATATTCCTGAGAACACCTAAACTTTGGAGAATAAAAACCAACATCCATGATTTCATTAAACACATATATATGAATATATCAAAATTTTATAAATATATTTATAATTACAATTTAGAACAATGCATCTAATAATTTTCCTGCTCTTCATGAATCTTTCTTGCCTGGCTAGAATTTGAGAGATAAAGGGGCTTGCATGTATTAAGGGCAGTTAACATGTGCATGTGCTTTGTCCTCCCATATGTGCATTGACTAGGTGAGGAAACTGATCTCAGAGAAGTTAAGAAATAGCAATTAAAGACTATACTTTCAGGGATCATTTCTATAGTTTATTACTAGAGAAGTTTCTCTGAACGTGTAGAGCAC